>APFE030985555.1:35452-52752 GCA_000404065.3 Pinus taeda
AATATATATCTGGTCCTATATTGTTTATGATTGTAGATCTCTGCACTTTGAAGGTATTATGCTTCTTTGACTTTACAGGTACTCTTTGAAGCAGAGTAATCAAGGAAGGAGCGGCAAAGATCCGTCAAAGGGGAGAAGGAACAAGCAAGGAACCAAGCAAAAGATTGAGGTTGGTAGTCTTTTCTCTTCTCCTATCTACTTCGTGTAAAGGAAAACGAAAGTAACTTTAATCTATTTTTTTCTAAGATAGCTACTTGTCTTAGTGGGACTAGCAGCTCTGTATAGACACTAGATTTTGCGATAAAAAAATGGTGACTCCATTGGGAAGCGAATAGGTTGTTTGCTTGTCTACATTTTTTTTCTTTATAAACTTATAGATGTAGCCTGAAGTCAATCCAACTAGCCTTCGAACTGCATTTTCTATACAAGTGCAAATTAGATCAATGCTTCTTTAGTCTATCTCCGGGTTTTTTTTATAAACTGAAAATTTGATTTGCAAACATTTTAATTGCCCTAGTGGTGGCTCAAGTAGCCTCATTAAATCAACCCTTGTGATTTGCATTTACTGACTATCATTAGCTTGGTTTAAATCCCTGAACTAAGCTGCAAACTATGACCAAGAACCAATTTGAGTCTCGTCCTTGGACCATCGCACCTTCTCCTCTTGGTAATTTGGATGCATCGCACCTCCTGTGTGTAGTAGGGGAGATGCATCGCTCTTTCCCTATTACAGGTGCGATGATCAGATAAGACTTCTTCTGCTTCCAGATTTTTGTTTTTTGTTCACTCTCTTTAGCTTTATTAAGGATTTTTGTTGTCTTTGATCAATATACCACTGTGGAAACTCCCTTCCTTTACATGATTCAGCCTCCATTGTACAAAGAGTTGTAAATATTTTTATGTATTGTTTTCCATTTATGGTTCTCCTTTACAAAGAAGTAGTGTAATCAAACTGTCGTCTTTTGATTTGGAAGTGTCGCAAGTGTCGTTTTCAGTCAAAGAAAAGAATCCTACTATTCTTGATGGTCGATTACATTGTTACTATTGTATTTGATTTGAATTAATAGTTTTTCAAGTGTCGAAAGCAGGTTTCAATTCAAAATCGCCAAGTGTCGTCATTATCTTCCTTTCATCTTTTGAAGAGAAAATCATTAGTATTGTCACTTGAAACGATTAAAATTTGTACTTAGCATTCTTTTTGTCACTCACACATTAAGAAAGTGAAAACAAATACATGCATGTGCATTTGAATTTAGACTTCTTGTTGATTTTTATTTAGGACAGTGCATCTAGTGTGTGCTCTCTGCTCTATGTTGAAATAATCCCGCTTCTCTTTACTTAGTAGCTAGGATTTTCATTGCAAAAAGAAGATTAAACGATTGTTTATCATCTTAGATTGCATTTCAGGAATTGTATATCTACATCATGTGGTGAACCTGAAAGGAAAACTTCTTAAGAAAGATCAACTGTAAAATAAATTCAATGAACATAAAAATGCTTTGGAACCTAACGCACAACATTTAGAAGTCTAGGCTAGAGACGTATTCTACCATCGTAAAGCTTGGTAACTATCGCTTTCATTGTAGGTTGGGTGATTCCTCCTCTTTGAGACAACAAGTGCCAGTACAGACTTGTGCTCCCACATACAGTCAAGTATATATTGGGAGACCACAATAGGCTATATCCTTTATCCTCAGGAAGTTGTGCCTGCCACCCTATCGATCGCAATACACTGAACACAACATTCGGGAAGATTGATTGCCATACGGTAAAAATTATTCTGCAGTTTTGCGATTGGTTTGGTAGATTTCTAGAGTAGTCTCTTTCATTCCTTTTTAGACTCCTTAAAGGAAAAGTTCCATCTGAGCACTTGTCACTTTAGGCTCATTAAAAATCGAAGGCGACTAGATTCATCTTTAGCTTTCTCTCGCCTCTTAAAAATTGAAAAATAAAGTTGTTTCAAAGCGTCTAAAATTTATTTTAATCGGAATAACATAACTATTCCCTCATTGGTCTTAGGTTGAGAAAAATGGAGTCCACCAACCAAGGACTTCCCCTTGGAGGAAATCCTATTCCTTTCTCCTCTTGGGGAGATGTTGGTGCACCTCATATGGCCACATTGTCCCTCCCAGGACTGACAATCGTCTTGCCAATATGGCTCTTCTCAACCTCTGTCATTCAAACCACCGGAATTCCTGAGTAATCAAGTCAGCAACTAGATGATACTAGAGTTACCTCCCAACCATCTACTTCACTTGTTTCTCCCTCACCTCCTTCCTCTTCGCTTAGTGAAGTTGGTAAAGCTAAAAACCAAGTAACTGAGAAGAATAAGAAAGGGAAGGAGAAGGAGAAGAAAAATAAGGAGCCAAAGGCAAAAAGGTGCAACCATGCATCATCTAGCGAAAATTCACACACTTTGTCGTCCAAACCCAAATCTCCATGTGTCATTTGCAAAGGAGACCACTATCACCGAGATTGTCCTTGCATCCCTTAGATCCTAAGGGACTGGTCTCCTCATTTGCACAATCTGGCGTCATCAACCTCTGACGATCATGTTGAGAGTACACCGTCAACTAGTGAAAACGAAGTCTCTAGACAGAAAGGAAAATGTAAATTTCCTTGTAAACTGTGTGAAGGCAATCATGCCGTCCACCGTTATCCCTTCCTGGATGAATATAAAAGAGTCTTGGATAATCGTCATGCTTCACCACTACGGCTTTATCCTGGGTACAAGAAACTCTTGCCAAGTTCATCACTAGTTGGAAATCCAACTAACACGCCTTTCTGGTCGGTCAAAGCATCTATCATTGAAGATAAACCCTCTGATCCAACACCCGATGAAAGTCAAAAGGTCAAGGTGGCAGTCGAGCCGGTCTTGTCTTCAGAAGGTCCATCTTCAGATGATACAGTCACCAAAAAGAATGAGAATGACACCGTTCAGATTCTTTTCGTAAACACAGACTTCAATGAACATGGGGGCAATTTACCCGTTCCTTTACCGCAGGAAGGAAGTTCATCAAGGTCATATCCGATCGTTTATGCAGTCCCACCTCCAAGAAACCTAGTTGTTTCCTTTGATTGGAATCTACTAGGAAGACCCCGTCTACCATCTAATGTACCATTTCAAATCATTGTACAAGCTTACAGAATGGTCATGGTTAGTACCATCATAGATGAAGGGGCTTCTGTGAGTATCATTTCCTCAACTACTTGGAAAGCGCTTGGTTTGCCATCACTTCTACCTGAGATGCAAAATCTAACAGGCTTCGACAAAGGAACTAGGCGACCGTTAGGGATCCTTCCATGTTTGCCTATAACTTTGAGAGGGAAAACCATGTATCTGAACGTAATGGTAGTCCAAGGACCTTTAGATTATAATCTGCTCCTTGGGCGTGACTATATTTATAGCATGGGAACCATTGTCTCCTCACTCTTTCGAGTAATGTGTTTTCCGCATGATGGCCGAGTGGTCTAGCTCGTAGACCAGCTTTCATTCCCTGGCTCACATATAGCTAGTAGCCAAATTCCATCCCTAACTGATCTTTTCACGCAAGGAATGTCTCATCAATCTCCAGTCCATCCACCTAAAGAGCACGAGTAATTTGGTGGGCATGACTAAAACCCAGGGGGCATGCACCCTGGTCTACTTCGGCAAGGAAAATTTGGGCATAGGTTAGGTTTCTACAAAGGATATATGACTAATCCGACACCCGTTCGTTTAGGAAAATGGGATTAGACTGGAATAAGATTCCCTCGTCAAGGTTAGGTGGTTGGAGCTAGAATCACCTTTGTCCAAATGGACTAAGTTGGGAAGTGTTTCTGTTTGCTACACGGATGGAAACTATCTTGCAAATGCGAGAACTTCTATATGGTAGCTTGGAAACTCTATTTCACTATACCTGGGGGCATGCAAACCTTTTTGCATGCAAGTGAAGAGCGACCATTTATTTTCTTAGTTTGTATATTCTCAACCCTTTAAACTTGTAGGATTGGTCGTTCCTAGCTTACATAAAGAAATGATGTGGAGCAAAGTTTCGAATGGTGCAAGCTCCTTAAAAATTGAACCTATCGGTGAGATGTCCTTATTATACGACTGGCACGAGCAAATTTTATGCAAATTTCAAGCTCGTTAAAAATTAAACCTAAGAAATGAAAAAATGTTCCCCTAGAGTTTAAGCTCATTAAAAAATGAACAAACCTCTGGTAATTAACCATTGTGAATGCATTATCATCAGCTTTCTTGAGCCCTGGTCGTGTTCTTACCATCACCTCCACTCTGTTTTAGCCGATCATACGCCTCCATTTGATTGTTTACCCTTTTGAGGAAAAACTGTGACGAGTGATTCTGTTAGCCATCCTTGTGACATTGTCGTGATTGGAAAATCCAAACCTTGCCTGGAGTCAGTAGCTACCCAAAATATCACTCGTTCCTAAAAAATGAGTCTCCTTTAAGCTCTTTTCATCTGACTCGTAAAATATGAAAATATTGCCGAGCAATTGGCCTCTAAAGCTCATTAAAGCTATCGAAAGTGCTATCCCTCATCTAGATTTTAATATTTTGGGACCTGAGGGATTATTACACAAAACGATCGAGTGCTTGTCTTGTTCGGCTCGTTAAAATTATCGAAAATTCATCCCTTTCATATTGATTTATACTTTTTCGGACTTAAGGGATTATATGACGAAAAAGGTTTACTGGAGTTTCCTTTCCATCCCTTTTCAGACTCTCTAAAATTGAAAAAGGACTGAGTTTTCTTTGTCATTAAACTCGTTCAAAACAATAGCGACAAACTTGTCCATAGAGACAAGAACGAGTTTCACTGTTGCTAGACTCGTTAAAACATAGCAACGGGTTTTCCCGAAGGGCAAATTACAGAACAAGCATATGTTATCCTCCTCAAGCTTGATAAAAATAAAGAGGTACTAGTCAACAATGACAGGGGAAAATTAGGAAGAAAACTTAAAGAAACTTTATTGGTAGTGAGTCGCTCTTGAACATGACACTTTCACTCCATCACCATGATTGAGTCGGGTTGGGTTATTCCATTCACCGGTCATACTACCATTGGTCCATCATACCATCCATCTTTGGGGTTAATGTTACCAATCCATTTCAGTGTCACCGATATGTTCAAGAGAATTCGATCAGAGAATTCACCAACCAAGCTTGTGTCTCAGCCATTGTAATACCTTCACCCTTCATTCTTTCATGACCGCCACCCTGAACCTTGTATCATCAGATCGTTTTCACCTCCACAAAATCATTTTCTCTATTTCATGTCATAGATGTGGGATTCATTAAGGCCCTCCTATGATGGGTTGCTTCTTGTCGACAACAACTCATTATCCAAGAAGTCAACCTAGGAACAACCCTTTCAGTACTTTGAAGCTTGCATGCCTCAATGGAAAGTTTCTCACTTCCGGCAACAAGTTTATATCAATGGCCTTCGACCAAAAGATTTTGTGTGGTGTTTGACGCCAAGTCCCATTTTCACATCACGCGAATTGTACTGTAGAACCTTGAGGGACATCATCATTATCGGTGATTCCTCTCGTGCTTGTTAATAGCTTATATCATTGGCTCGTAATCAGGCGATGTCTTTCCATGTTCGACTCCAGAACATTTTTCACATGGATTGACTTGTACTTCGGGCAAATATTGGACGAGTTTCAAGACCTTGGATCATTGCTACATAGATGACCATCCGGGCTGCAATATATTTAGGAAAATAAAGACATAAAATGTACATCATTTCTGCATAGATGATCATCTGAATCAAAGGATGATGGCTCTATCAGAATAATCAGTCTGCCACACAGACGGTTGTCTGTCCTATGTACATGAAAATGAATTTATAAAGCTGAGCATGGGAATTCCTGCCTCATCTAGATCATGAAAATGTTATGAAGATAATGTATTGTATTGTATCTTATTATAGGCCGCATTCCAGTTTGAAAAACCTAGGATCCTCATGATAAAGCATTTCACCCGACATCAAAAGATTTTCACCCTCATGCTTTAGGGGGCAACTGTTATAGACATATTTGGGCACTGCAACCCCAATCATATATGTCCATAAAACAAGGGCTTCTAAGTCCCTAAAAGTGTTGTTTCACACCCTAAAGGAACAAGGTCAGATGATTACATCATCTCCCAAAAGTTCTTCACAAAAAACTGCTCAGAACTGGTCAAAACTGGACCACACAGACTGCTCAATGTAGAGGGTGCAATGCATCTCACCTGCCACATGTAAAAAGTGAGATGCATACTGAAAATCCCTTTTGTAGAGTGCGATGGGCGAGAATAGACAAATGGCAGAGACAGTTTGTAAGGTGGATGATCATGGAATCTTCCAAAAACTTCTCCTGTGACACTTGCCTCTCTAAATTCGCCTAGGGATGAGTAAGAGATCATGAATCTCTAAGTGGAATCAAGAACTATTAGAGAGAAGACACTAATCCAAATCCCAGAAGATGACTCACCCCCTGCAATCATCTATATATGGATCCCTCATCCTAGATATCCAGAGGCTAGAATCTTGTATCTTGTAAGGAAGTGTTGTTGGTTTCCTAGTGGAATATCATAGTGTTGGGTGATCTAAGATTTTCATGAGGTGAAGAAAGGCTTTCATGCTGGGAGGATGATACTGGGTCAGATCAATGGGTTGTAATCCTCTCTTCTAATATTTATATCAATAAAGATATTTAAGTTTTCCTCCACATTCTTGTATGTCTGATAATATATGCATTTGTGTGGTCAGTATATATCTGGTCCTATATTGTTTATGATTGTAGATCTCTGCACTTTGAAGGTATTAGGCTACTTCAACTTTACAGGTACTCTTTGAAGCCGAGTAATCAAGGGAGGAGCGGCAAAGATCCGTCAAAGGGGAGAAGGAACAAGCAAGGAACCAAGCGAAAGATTGAGGTTGGTATTCTTTGCTCTTCTCCTATCTACTTCTCCTAAAGGAAAATGAAAGTAACTTTAATCTGTTGGTTTCTAAGATAGCTACCCGTCTTATTGGGACTAGAAACTTTGCATAGACACTAGATTTCGTGATAACATTATCGGCAGGAAGAATCAGGTGGAAGTAGGGTAGACGATAGTGAGTCGTTGGATCTCGGGCAAATAGATCCAACCGTGATCGGGGGCAGAAGTTGCGCGGGGACTCAACAGCCGGGAGAATGGTTTCAAGCGGTAGGAAATATTGATCGCACTGCTTTTGGTGTGTAAGTAGTAATCATACATGGGGTAGCGATCCCACTTAGGCGATGACGCATGGTGGATGGGATAGGATCAATGTCGCTTTCCCCGCGAGTTATTGTGCGGTTAAGTTATGGAATCGGGAGGAGTGAACGACGTTAGATTGTGGTGAACGTAATCGCCGGTGGGGAAAAATAAACTAGGTTTAATGAGCTGAAAAAGGTTTTGGCGACGGTTATTCAGTGAGAAACGGTTAGAGAAGGCACGCGGTCATGTTATAGTGGTCATACGAGCTTAAATCTTAGCACCCGGGGGCTGAAAGATCATGGACTTTCACAGAGTTATGGAGTAAAAATGAAGGTAGCACGGTTTATGAAAATTAGAGCGGAGTGAAGGAGTAGGAGAAGAACAGCTGATGCACATCCTTTTGAGCATAAACGACCCAATCAAGCCTGTATTTGATCCTCGAATGTTGGATTATAGCAGAGCTAACACTGGCTCCTTCTCGAGATGAGATCCTCCCTGTGAGGTCTCAAGAACTTGCAGATCATTGCCTTTCCTGTAAAAACAAATTAGCAAAACTTCCTAATGTTCCATTGGGCATGGAGTCTGACTGATCCTACACTAAAACTGATAAAACAAAATATTTACAATCTTTAAGGCCAAAAGACCTTAAATCACATAAATTTTCAGAAAACACCCATTAACTGGGCCATAAAAAACTAGCTCTCCTTCCATGCTTTCTAGCATGAAGGTATTTTTCCCTTGAATCTAAGAAATGATAAAAGGCCCTGTCCAAAAAGCATCAAACTTCCCATGATTTCCTTTCTCTTTTTTTAGTGCATACCACTTCAGAACCAAGTCTCCAACCTAAAAATTATCTGATTTTGTCCTCCTATCAAAAGCTTCCTTGATCTTTCTTCGATGTGTTATAGAATTTTCAACCAATTGTTCTCTGATTTGGTGTACCTATGCTAAATCAGTGATACTTTTTGCCATGTCTTCTTCCTCATTTTGTTCTTCTTGCAAGAACTTTGCCACAGGGACAATTAACTGAATTGGGAAAACAGCTTCAGTGCCATATACCAACCTGAATGGAGAATTTCTTGTGGACTTCTTAATGGTCACTCTGTCAACCCACAGTGCATACCTGAGCTTAGAATCCCAATTCTTTTTGTTGTCCTCCAATATCTTTTTGATTATCCTTATCAAGCTTTTGTTGGAAGATTCTGCTAGACCATTGCCTTGAGGGTAGTATGAGGTGGAATGAACAAGTTTAATGCCCATTGAATTGCACATGTTCACCAATTCTTTTTCTCTGAAGGCTGCTGCATTATCTGTGATTAATATATGTGGGCAACCAAATCTTGTGAAGATATTTTTTGTCAAAAACTTCATGACCATATTATGATCAGCCTTTCTGGTAGGGATTGCTTCAATCCACTTAGTGAAGTAATCAATGGCTACTAGGATCCATCTGTGTTGGCCACTGGAATGTGGATTGATTTCTCCAATGAAATCCAAGCCCCACTGCTGAAAAGGTCCTTTTGCATGTATTGGTTTTAAGGGTAGGGACTTCAATTGTTGTTTTCCTTCAAATCATTGGCACCTGTCACAAGATTTAACAAATGAAAAGATATCAGAGAATAAGGAGGGCCAATAATATCCAGCTCTGAGGATTCTGTGAGTTGTAGTCTTCCAATAATGGTGTCCTCCACACATGCTGGAATGAAACTGCTGCATGACTTCTATAGATTGCTCTTTATCCAGACACCTCAAAAGAATTCCAGAGGGGTCCCTCCAGTAGAGCATATTTTCTTGGATGCAATATTTTGCTACCCTAAGCTTAATAATTCTAGCTTGAATTTTTCTTAAGCCTAGAGGGATTTCTAATTTGAGCAAGAAATTGGCTATTGTAGAATACCAATCACAAGAAGCAAGATTTTCTACCTATGACTATTTTTCTCCTGGTTCAGCTGCTTCCTCTTCTTCCGTTTGACCATTTTCTACAATTGAGCCCATGCAATTTGTATCCAATGTTCTGCAATTTTCTTCAACTAATAGTCTGGCAAGGCCCTAACCTCTGACAAGCTTGGTGGGCTTTAGTTCTATATTAAATTCAATCATCTTTGCAATCCATTTAGCCCTTGTTCCATCAACATCAGGTTGTGTTAAGACATCTTAAATTGCAATAGAGGGTACATATGCAACTATCTTGGAATGCAAAATATAAACTCTGAAAGCTTTCAAAGACTTGATAAGAGCATATGCCTGTTTTTCAATGATATCATACCTCAGCTCAGAATCCCTTAAGGTTTTGCTGAAAAATGCCACTCGATGCTCTGAGCCTTCTTCATCTGCTTGCAATAAAACTACTGCGAGGGTGTCTTCAGAGGCAAATGAAAATATATGGAACTCCTTGCTGTAATCTGGACTAATTAAAGTAGGAGCTTTCATAATAGCTCTTTTAATGGAAAGAAATGATTTTCTTGCTGCTTCAGTCCATTTGATCTTTGACCCCTTCTTCAACATGGAGGTAATATGCTTCACTAATTCTACAAAATTTGGCATAAACCTCCTTACAAAGTTAATCTTGCCAAAAAATGACTAGATATCCTTCCTTGATCTCGAGACAGATAAATTCTGTATGGCCTTGAATCTTTTTGGGTCAATTCGGACACCTGCAGCAAAAACAATATGTTCTAACAGCTTGCCTTCTTCTAAAGCAAATTGTGGCTTTTTAGGATTGACTGAAATCCCAAACCTTCTGCACTTCAGGAAATTTTTTTTCAAATGTTGCAAATGGTCTTGATGGATGTTGGAGTATACTATTATATCATCAAGGTAGATAAGGATAAATTTATCCTTATCTCCCACAAATTCTATATCCATAGCTCTCTAAAAGGTGGCTCCAGCATTCATCAATCCGAAAGGCATCTTGGAATACATAAAAGTGCCCCAAGGAGTAGTGAATGTAGTCTTCTCTTGGTCATCTAGATCTACAACAATCTGATTAAAGCCTGAAAATCCATCCAGGAAAGACATCACTTTGGCCCCTGAGACCTTTTGCAACAAATGCTCCATCTTGGGTAGAGGATAGTTGTCTTTCTTAGAGAATTTGTTTATGTTTCTGAAATCAATACAAAATCTGATTTCTCCACTTTTCTTCCTCACCACTACTAGGTTGGCTACCCATTTTCAATAACTAAGGGAAACTATGATTTCGGCAGCCAACAACTTTTTTATTTCTTTTTCAATCAAAGGGAGGATCATAGGGTTTATTGGTCTCAGCTTCTGTTTGAAAGGTATGTTGTCTTTCTCTAAAGGGATTTTATGTTGGATGATCTTTTTATCATATGTTTTCATGTCACCATATTCCCAGGCAAGGACATCAGAAAATTGCTTCATTAAATTGCAGTATTCAGCACAATGGTCAACAAACAGAGGAGTAGACAGATTTATGTATCTAGGCTGACCTGGACTCCCTATATCATGCTTACAGACTTCAGATTGGTCTTCTTTTTGGGCATACTTGTAAGGCACATCATTCTGGTCAAACAGTCTTTCTAAAGGAATTAGACCCTTAGGTATATGATTACTGGGCAGCTAGACAATACTATCTTTACCAATTTTATTTCTAAGCTAGGATTGGGGATTTTCTTCCAAGGCTTCATTCTCTTGGTCAATTTGCATTTCAGAGAATTCATCAATGACTTGCAAGAACCTATTCACTTCATCATCATCTTCAAAAACTTTCCAATCCTGGACATTATCAGGCAAGGATGGTCTATACTTCATTTGTACTTCGTAAACTAGTCTGGGAGGCATGGGAGGGATGAACATGCTAGCAGACACAGCAAGGGAATCAACAAGCTGATTTTTGGCTCTAAGAATGTATGACATACAAAAACTATCAAAATATTCTTTGAGTCTCCATACCTCATCTCTATATGCTTTCAGCGTTGTGTGCTTTGCTTGAAACGCTCTATTTACTTGTTGAATGATCAGATCAGCATCTCCAAACACCTTTATGCCTCTGATTCCTCTGCCTTTAGCTGTGTTCAGACCCAGTAGCAGAGCCTCATACTATGCTATAGTGTTGGTGACCTGGAAGGCTAGCTTAAAAGATAGTTGTGTACTTTCTTGTTGTGGAGATACCAGCACCAACCCTGCTCCTACAGTCTCCCTGGAACATGCTCTGTCAAAGAACATCTCCCAAACCTGATTTCCTTGCTCTTCCTCAGCCTGAACTATTTGTTTCTTGAGTTGCATTAAGGCCTTCTGATATTCTTCTATTTGGAGGATATATGCTCCAAAATCGGTGTCCACAGCATAAATAGGATGATTAGAAGGATTCTTTTCATCACTAATGATGTATGCCAACTATGCTTCTCTATATAGTCTCCTGCTTTCCCCTCCAAAAACTAGGACAGTGGCATAAGATAGATCATTTTGTAATGTCCCACCTAGTCTCTTAATCCATCCTCTGGACAGCAGCATGCCAAACTTAGGAGGGACATCTGCTACCACAATGTCCATCACCATGCTCTTCATGGGCAGCTGAGTTAGGGTAATGGCTAAATCTTTGATCAATCCTAGGCACTTTACTTTCCTTGAATCAAAAAAGAATAAATCATGATATGGTCTGGTAATATCAAGGTCTAACTCTTCCATGACAGATTTTGGCATCAGATTGTGGCTAGCCCCAGTGTCTAATAGGCAATTGTGGAGGATTTTGTAATTAATGGTCAAGGAGACATAAAAAGATGGAGAATTATCATCAACAGACTCAATCATGGGGCTGAGCACAACTACAAGTTTGTCATCTTGCAAATTGATAGAGTTAGTGGAGTTTTGTGTGGATTTCAATTCAAGAGCTTCAAGGATATGCTTTCTAAACACTTCACTCTTTACAAGTTCTAACAGAGGCACATATATTTTTAACTTCTGGACTTCTGCTTCAAAGTTGAAAGGGGAAGATGACTTGTCAGGACCTCTTACCTCTTGAGCTGGTGCTTGGAGGATGACTAGATCAGCTGCTGGTCTTTTCTGTCTGGTATTATGTGGCTCTGTTTGGATAGCAACTCTTTGGACAGGATTCTCCTTGACATTGTTTGCTTGTGACCTCATATTATACCTTTGTCATTCACGAGTCTGCAGAACAACCTCTCTATCCCATTCCTGACTAGTTTGGTCCTACAACAATGATTCTTCATATGCAACCAATGTCGAAAAGGTAGCACTGCCTTTATCTTCCATGCAAAGAATTTCATCCTCATCTTCAAACTGTTCCTCGTCCATGACTACATTTTGAAAAGGAGCTTTAACTTTCTATTCTTCATTTGGTTCTTTACCCCTCTAAACAATTTGCATTTTCTCATTTGCTTTTCTGAACAAATTTGGGTTTCTAGGAGCAAATGTGTTCTGCTGCCTTGTCTTTCCTAAGTTCTGCTCAATCTTCAGCTTAGATATCTTAGCAGCCAATGACTCTAACATTCTAGTCATTTTATCTAATTTAGGCTCTGAATATGAAGCAGAGGAAGAAGGAGCCTCACCTCTCTGCCTCCTTCTGTCAGCATGACTTTTGAGTTTTTTTGCAGCCATGATATTAGATTCTACTTCTAAGGGCTACATCTTACATATCTACCAGAGTGGCACATCTTCTTTTTCTCAAAAATAAGTAGAAATCAGAGTCAAAAGCATTGGCATAGGTGAGTTTGACAGAGGTAGGGGTTGGCTTTACCTCAACTGGTATCTTACTATACATATGATTAAATCTCTTATTAAAATCAGGCAAGGATTCCCCATTTTCCCTCTTCAGATTACCAAACTCAGTATGGTAATATAGAAAATCCTTTTTATCTCCCCAATGTTTCAAAAAGCCATCATCTGAAGCTTCAATATCAGCAATAGATCTAGGGGTCAATTCTTTGAACCACTTTCTAGCCTCTCCATCAAGGCTCTGGACAAAAACTCTCATCCACACATCATTTTCACTTATATCCAACTTATCAGCATAACTATAAAAAGACTCAAGATGTTCTTCTGTTGTTACTCCCTCTGTACCAGTAAATTTAGGCATATACTTCTGATATTCTCCCGTAGGCATGGGATTCAAAGGAGCAGGGAAGACCAAAGGTCCATATCTAGCAGCTACTATTCTTTCTATCTTCGTAGGTGCTTGCTGGCCTACCATGACTGGGGTAGGTGGAAGAGTACTGGTAGATTGAGCAGTATGGAACAATGAAATGGATGACAGAGACAAGGGGATGTTATGTACGGTATGGGATGCTTTCTTTGCACTGAGATCTGAAAGGGAACTAATTGAACAAGGAGCTGTATGGACCTCTGTAGGAAATTTCTCACTAGCAACTCTAGGCTTTATATCTTCAAATAATACATTCTCAACTATAGCATCCTCTTGCAGAGATACATAAGATTTATTGGGCTTACATGATCCTGATGCTCCTTTATGTGATGTTTTCTTCTACTTAACAATATTCTCAGGGTTAGGCACTAGATCAGCTGGTGATTTCTGAGGATTTCTTCAAGTATGTGTCACAAACTGAGCCAGAAATGGAACGTGGAGTCGCCACCAGGCTGGTTCTCCAGTAGAGTCACCAGATAGATGATTACAACCAAAAATGTGCCCAAAACTTGTCTATCATCAAAGTTTGGAATGGTGTCATCTCCTAGGGAAGCTGAGCTTCAATCTCCTTTCTCTGGCAACGACATCAATTAATGTTATCACCCCAAGAAACTCTCCTAGGTTGTATCTCGGAGATGCTCGGGAACATTACAAACTCAACATGATGTTGCGAAATGGATGAATGGAAGGAATGATGATTGTTTAAGCCAAATAACCACTTGTACTATGCTTAACTCTAGACATCGGTGAACACCCACAGATTACAAGGCTTTAGACCACCAATTACTCACAGTTTGAGGATTATATGAAGATGAAGAATACTGACCACACCAGCAGATGCACAGGACCCTATGATGGCCAGCTGCAACTAGTAAAGAGGTCTGCCAATCTATTTCCTAATGCATAGACAAGATGACAGCTCTCTGGCGCTAAGTGAATAGAAACCTGCATAACAGTTTCAATGATACATACTAGACTTCAACACAGAGGTGGGATGACAGCCCCTCTAATGCTAAATATCAAGAGCACGTGATCAAATGCATAACAAGCACAGTGTTAGGGTCCCACCCTAACCCCCTTATTTATGTAGTGGGATCACGTCATAGTAAAGAGTCAATAAAGCCCATATTAATAATTGTAAATGGTTAACCCGCAATTAATGAAGGGACACAGTTAGTTGCAAATGGGCCATGGTATTAGATAGATGGTATTAATAAAACCCATGGTATTGATCCATGGTATTGCATGTATGAGTCATATATAAAGGATAGAGACTCCCTGCGAGGAACATCGTGTCTTATTTTTGAATCGAGCTATGCTCTATTGGAGGTTGCCCCCTCAAAGAGGCTAGTGAACATTACTTTCTAAATAATAAAATATTTGATGTGGACTCTCACTATTCTATGTTCTGGGTATCTTTCTTCGCATATTCTGTATTTGGGTATCTTTTTGCAGGTTAAGAGCATAACAAGTGGTACTAGAGAACTTTCCAGGACCGATGGAATCTCCATTTTTTAGCAATTTTGTTTTTGGCTAGAGACGTGTTCCGACGTCTTTAAACCACGGGATCTGTTGTTGAGCGCATAAACCTGCAGATTTGGGGAGGCATGCACGCAGGAAATACACGAGGTGGTCACGCTTGTTGGAATCCCATGTAACCCCTGTGGGTACCCCTTCGAGTAGTACCGCATTAGACAGAACCGCGTATGGACTATCTTCCAAGTACCTTATGGGTATATCGGAAGCCCCCTAGCTCCTCTGCAACCTAGCCATAGATAAACCGTCGGCCATCTTGCTGCTACAGTACACCAAGAACAACACTCGGAGAGATTACTCACCCATACGATAGGGTAGTCGGGTTGTACGGCTAAGGGTACGGTTGATCCTCCTTAGTTAGAGCCCTGAAACATTGGGCCGAGTACTACTGCCAGACCCTTATGTATATCGCGATCTGTAGCACCTGAAACTCCTCAAGACCATAGTTCCCTTTTCTATCGGGGGATAACACATCATCTATTCTAGATCCGTTGGTGCAAAGGGGTGCAGCCGCAGAAGAAATCAGTCATTCATATCTATTAAGATCCAGCAGATCCGCAGCAACAGTCTATCCCGCCGCCAGATCTACCATTCAGATCTCTCAGATCAACTAGGTCGGAGTTGTGGAGAAGGGTTCCTGTATCGGGGTATAATTTTTGCAGGACTTTTGGCCGCATTGACATTTGAGGATTTGACAACTGTTGCATTGATGAGGAAGGAGTAAAACTCCGTTAGGAGTTTTCTAAAAAAATAAAAAATAAATAAAAAAAAATCAGAACGACGAGCTGAGCGTGGTGGTACCATTCAATTATTAGTGAATTTTTTTTTTTGGCGGTCCCCATTTTTCATCAGGTTGGTGTATGGTAGCAACTAGAGCTCAAGCGATGGCCAATGAAAGGATGGAAAAACTTGAAGAAACCATGAACTCCCTCCACAGTCTGGTTAACGGATTATGTATCCAGATCCAACAAATAATCCCAAAGGACAAGGATCAAGCCCACGAGGAGGAGTCTAATGGCAATGGATACCATGAAGGTGAGTCTAGCCACTCTCCTCACGTCTGGCACACCCTCCCACAACCCAGTCAGTGACCTCCCAAGTTAGATATGCATAAATTTGATGGTTCTCACCCATCGGCATGGATAGCACAAATGGAGCAGTATTTCAAATTAAATCGCATCTTAGATGACGCGACTCAGCTTATGTTGGGGAGCATGTACCTGGACAATGAAAGGTGGCAATGGTGGGAATGGCATCAACGTCACAGTGGAGCTTTTAGGACTTGGAACCAATTTACAAAATCTCTTCAAGACCGCTTTGTCCAGGAATCCTCTTTTTTGGGTCGTCTTACTAAGCTCCGACAGACTGGCACAGTGGAGGAATATATTACAGCTTTTGAAGCCTTAGCCTTCCGTACTTGGGGTCTCTCAGATGTGTTTTACACATAATGTTTTACCAGCGGTCTTAAAGAAGCTATTAAAGCTCAAGTCCTACTACACCACCCTCCCTCATGGACGGAGGCTTGCAAGGTAGCTCGTAACGTGGAACGTGCATTAGCAGCCCAATACAGTCGCCCAAATTTCTCCGCTAAAGGTCGCCCTCCTTAGGCTCACAACACGACTCAAACACTTAAGGTCCAAAAGGTGTCACCGGTGGAAATGGCAGAAAGGAGAAAGAAAGGCCTATGTTACTACTGTGATGAAAAATACTCCCCAGGTCATAAATGCAAGGAGCCCAAATTTTTTCAAATTGATGCCATTGACTACAGCTCAACAGAAGAAGATCCATCACTGGAGGAACATGAGCCGCTAGAGGAAGACAACCAACAGGACAATGTCTCTGACGAACCAGTTATTTCGTTGCATGCTTTGGCAGGGATTTCTTTCCCTCAAACTCTCAAAATTAGAGCGTTTATTAAACATCGCCCAGTCGTAGTCTTGATTGATAGTGGAAGTACACATAATTTCATCCATCAAAAAGTCGCAGAAATAGTGCATTGTTTTGTACGAGCAGTTTCTAACTTCCAAGTTCAAATTGCGGATGGAGGCACAATGAAATGTGAAGGCCATTGTGAAAATGTCAAACTTCAAATGGGGGATTATCAGTTGAAAACCCACATGTTTGCCATACAAATGGGGGGTTGCGACATTGTCCTCGGCGCTGAATGGCTCTGCACTCTTGGGCCAATCACAATGGATTTCCAGGAGTTGTATATGAGTTTTAAGCAGAACAACCACACACATACCCTCCGTGGACTCCAGGCGGTAGCCCCCTCTATCATCAGCTCGCATAGGATCGAAAAATTGTTAAAAAAGGGCAATCATGGAGTTGTAGCCCAATTTAATGCCATCCAGGTAGTCGAAACCAAGCCGTCGCCAATTCATCCTGAGATGCAACAGATTTTAAATAACC
>APFE030985569.1:0-36462 GCA_000404065.3 Pinus taeda
TTTAGGGTACACCCTCTTTACATTTTTTAACTTTTTTGATTTTTTGGTTTTTCAAGAATATGGAACACCTTTGCTCAAGAAAGAAGGTTTGAACATATTCCATATTTCAATCAAGACAATCATGAAAGATGATACCTATTGGTATAGGAGGCTAACACAAGGGAAGAAGCCAGGTCATTAGGCCATGTGAAGGAAACTCAAGAACAAAGGTTAGAGGAGATGAACAAGCTGAAACGAAATTTGTCGAACAAACTGGTAAAAATAGAGATGGGGAACAAAAACTCCCCTCAACAAACTCAACCAACTCCTAACATAATTTTAATCCTCAATACAAGAGGCCATCTTTACAGCTTGCACGAAGGGAGAGAAAGGATCAACATGATCATATTCAACCTCCTCTGTACCTAGAAGATTATACTAAAGAGAATGTTGAGAAACCATAAAAGTTCATGAAAATAAATTATATTCCCTCTTACAGGGAGAAAATGGAATAGAAGCACTTGAAGGAGAAGGGGATGATTTGGATGACCCACTAGGTGACGATGAGATAGATATTTACTGTAAAGAGTTTTTTAACTTCATACAAGCCCAGTTTCACAGGAAATATGATCTCGTATCATCTAGGAAAAGGTCCAGGGGGAAAGATAGAAGGAAGAAACTCTTCACCTGATTTCTCTTAAGCTAGGAGATAAAGGGAAGACACCACTCAACCTTGTTCCACTAACCAAGATATAATCCTCCCATCCCATTCCAGATGAGTTTGGAGCCTCCAAAATAGATCATTTTCCCCTGCCGATAAAGCCAGTCTGTAATGAGGACAAATTACCTATCGTGTTTGCTAAAAGTGAGAAGAATAACTCTGCATTTAGTCTTCAAAAATAGTTGGATAAAGTCAAGATTAATGTCCCCTTGACTAAATTATTGAAACAACCCCAGTATAAAGCTGAAGTGTCTCTATTTATGAGTTCATCTGCCACTATCACTCTGCAACATAGCCGTGATCCATAGGAAGAGACACCTATGGTTATGTTTAGACCCCATGTGGACGAGCAAGACCCTTCCACTCCTCCATTCTATGTCACCTTGGTAATCCATGACCTTTTCTACATAATTGTATGCTTGATTCAGGAGCATCAAATAACTTAATGCCCTTATATGTGATGGAGCAGTTGGGACCACAAATAGAAAAACCATACAAAGATCTATATTTCTTTGATTGCAAAAGAGTAAAGTGCTTGGGTATGAACAAGGATCTAGTGGTCAATTTGACTCAAATTCTAGAGAAGAGTGTAGTGATAGACATTGTAGTTGCTGACATCCCTGCAAGATTTGGTACTCTTTTGTCCAGATCATGGGGAATAGAAATTGGGGGGTCCATAAAAATAATTTAACATATGCTACCATTCTTTTGTTTGGTGTAGAGAAGCGACAGCTATACAGGGAATCCATATTTGTGAAGACAATTACCAAGGTTGATTTCTCAAACAATTCTCATGTGTATGGTGAAGAGAAATATTTCTCTTTTCTATTTCTAGAAGAAGATGATCAAATTGTAAGGGAAACCTAGAGCTCAGCTAAGTAAACAATCATTGGAGCATGACAAGGTATGGCAATTGTATTTTGATGGTGCTTATTCTAGAGAATGAAATGGGGCAAGTGTGTTATTGTTATCTCCAGAAGGCAACTTGATCCCTCTCTCTTTCAAGCTAGAGTTTAAAGCCACAAACAATGTTGTTGAATATGAAGCCTTGATATTGTGTCTGCAAGTTGCTAAAAAAATTAACATCAGGTGATTGAATGTGTTTAGGGATTCATAGCTAGTGGTGAAAATAATAACAAATCGGTGTCAAACCAAGTATTGGATATTGAATCCCTACGAGAATGAAGTGGGGGATTTGACTAGAAACGTTTTCTTAGCTTTCAATATTTAGTTTATGCCCAGGGAGCATAATAGAATGGCAGACTCCTTGGCCATCATTGGTAGCAATTTTAAGCCTCCCAAAAATTCCTTTCTCATATATGAAGTTGATGTTAGGTATAGGTCGTCGGTACCAAACAATGTGAAGTAATTGCAGGTGTTTGAAGATGAAGAACAAATAAAGCGCTTAATGGATGTTGTTGGGGAATTCTCAAACTCAATGATTGATCAAGAGGACAAAGAGGTGACATGTGAATAGTAGGCCAGTTGGGAGGAAACCATCATAGGTGACAATATACTTAAGCTAAAGGGGAATACCATCCAGAGAGGGTTGGTCCCATTGGAGAGGTTTTGCAACTCAAATGATGTGGCTACTAAAGAAACTAAACCAAAGCTTGAGGAGGAGGTGGAAGTTTATAATATTCGCACTAAAGGAGATATGAGATTCATCAAACTAGATAAAGGGATTCCTAGGGAATACAAGCAAAGGTACTTGGACCTTCTCAAGGAATACGTGGATGTGTTTTCCTGGTCATATGATAATTTGAATACTTTTGATCCCTATGTCATACAACACAAAATTCCTTTAAAAACTAGAGTAAATCCATATAAGTAGAAGCTCAGGTAGATTAACCCTCTATTGCTCCCATCAATTGAAAAGGAGGTGAAGAAACTGTTATAGGCTAAGATAATTATGCCTTTGAGGTACTCATAGTGGGTGCCAAGTTTAGTCCCAGTCAAGAAGAAGAATGGGGAAATAAGGCTGCGTATAGATTTCAAAAACTTGAATATAGCCTCACTGAAAGATAGCTATCCTTTGCCAAAAATGGATTAAATTCTGCAAAAAGTATTAGGGTATGCCCAGATGTCTACGATGGATGGCTTCTCTGGATACAACCAAGTCATTTTACACCTTGGAGATCAGAAGAAGACAAATTTTACTACACCTTAGGGAAATTTTATGTATGCCAGAATTCCTTTCAGCCTGATAAATGTTGGAGCTTATTTCCAAAGAGTGATGGATATAACATTTGTTGGAGAGCGAGATAAATCTATAGTAATCTACTTGGGCGACATAGATTTTTTCTCCAAATCAGATGAAGAGCACCTCAAGCACTCTCAGCTCACATTTTCAAAATGTAGAAGGTATCATTTGTCCTTAAACCCCAAGAAATCAAAGTTTTCTTTAAGTGAAGGGAAGCTCTTGGGACACATTGTAGAAAAGGAAGGACTGAATATTGATCCCAAAAGAGTGGAGGCTATTAATAATGTTCCTTAACATGGAAATAGGAAGGAGATTCAAGTTTTCTTAGGCAGGATGCTGAATTTTCAAATTTTATAAGAATATTTAGACCAAACGATGCTGAATTGTCAAAGAAATCACAAAAGTTTTAAAGAAGGATAGGGACGTCAAGTGGACTATTGAAGCTTGGGAATCGTTATATAGAATCAAAAAGGATCTTTCAGAAGCCACATTTTTAGCTAACCCGGATTATCATAATCCATTCGTCATTTTCTCTTTTCCCTCTCCTAACACTGTGGAAGTTGTTTTACTGCTGAAAAATAATGAAGGAAAGGAACAACCAATTACATTTTTCAACCCGGTGTTGTAAGATGCAGAGCTGAAGTATAATATATAAGAGTAATAGGCCTATTCCTTGATCAAAGCTCTGAATGCTTTTCGAATTTATGTCTTGTGGTCAAATATAACAACTTACATCCCTATATCGGCTATGAAAGATATTCTTGTGCAGGGTGACAGTGAAGGTAAGAGAAACAAGTGGTTTTCCAAGATTCAAGAATATGATATGGATATCAAACCCACTAAGTTGGTCAAGGGGTAGGGATTAGCGAAAATATTATTTGAGGCTAACTGTTAGGCCTTGGGAATAAACCTATTGAAAAATATAGAATAAGAAGGTAAAGGAGAAGAGGAGAAGAAAGGAATTATATCCTCAACACATAAAATTTAGATGAAGTACCTCACCTCACATTAATATAAATACATTGTCCATTATTTACTTTTTCTTAAGTGCCTAGTGAATTTTGACAAAGTTAAATATAATGCCTTAAGACTACAAGACTAGAAGCTTTGCATTTCAAATGGCCAGCTGTACTAGAAGGAACTGGTGAGGATTTTTCTCTTATGCCTAGCAGAAGAAGATATGCATAAGGTGATTGATGAATTCCATAACTATGTCTATGGAGGACATTATAGTTGGAGAACCACAAACCATAAGATCCATAAAGTAGGTTTCTATTGGCCCAATTCATTTGGTGAGGTTATGCTTATGTCATATCTTGTGAGAAATGTCAGATTTTTGCAGAGAAGCAAAGGTTAGCACCCCTCCCTTTGATCCATGTTTTGTGGAAGAACCCTTCAGGAAATGGGGGCTATACTTCATAGGAGAAATACATCCACCATCGAGCTGTCAACATAAATGGATATTTACAGCAACAGATTATTTCACAAAATGGGTGGAGGCCATCCCAGCTAGAAATGTAACTGATGCAATGGTCAATAAGTTTTTAGAGGCTAATATCCTTGCAAGGTTTGGTTGTTCAAGGAAGATTATCACTAGCAACGCTCAGATATTTAAGTCAGCCAAGTTTATTAGTTTTTTCCAAAAATATAACATCATCGTGGGCCACTCCACCACCTACTATCCATGGGGAAATGGATTGGTTGGATCTTCAAATAAAACTATAGTGAGGATTCTGAGAAAAGACAATATTAGAAAATTAGAAAAACTGGGACTCACAACTAAAATTTTCTCTATGGGCCAATAGAGTTACCACCAAGATGTCAATTGGGAAGCCTCCTTTTGACTCGGTATATGGAAAGTATGCAATTTTTCCTACCCAGTTACCCATGCCAATGGCTAAAATAGTATAGGATGTTCAGGAGGATCCCAATTCTCTGACCAGGACAATAAATTAGCTGGTAGAACTACAAGAAATCAGAAGATAAGTATCTCAAAATTTGATTGAATATCAGGAAAAATGAAGGCTCTTTTTAACAAAAAGGCAAGGGACAGATCTTTACATCTAGGAGATTGGGTGCTTAGATTGGATGTTAGGAGAGAGGACAAAGGAAAACATGGGAAGATTGATCCTCTATGGTTTGGAACATTCAAGATATATGAAGCAAAAGGAAATTAACACCTTCTTGCTATAGAACTTGGATGGTGAGTTGCTTGAACTGCCTGTGAATGGGATGTTTCTTAAGATCTATCTTCAACAGTAAAAGAGGTCTATTTTCACCCACTGTATATGTCGATGATCCATTGTACATATCAGTAAGATTTAAATTCTTACTGCTTTTGTTTTTTGTTTTTTATGTATTTGAATAAAATGACTCCATGCCCAATGGATAGAAGGCACTAATATGCATGTTCTCAATCCATTTCTCGTAATACATTGTCCCCAATTGGAACCGATGTTGTCACCTACCATACTCTCTATTGATTATGTCAAATGGTCCTATTTTCCATCCCTAGTACATAAAAGGATGAGTGCAATATTGTTTAGCCAAAGGAAGAGCTGAAGTCCAAAATCTAAAGGGAGAGCCAAAAAGGGAAAACCTAAGTCTAAATGAAAAAAGGGATGGCTAACCATCAGGGTTCGATATCAAAAGGATTGACAGGTAGAATAATTGGGATTTTGTGATATCGAAGGCCGAAAACAAATCAGAGTTGAAATTCAGAGAGAAAATAAAAAGGGGAAGACTGAACATCTAAATCTTGATTTTGGAATAATCTCGACACATCAGAACCCAAGTTTTGGAGGGTCAATCATTTCAAAACTTCAGAGCATCATAGTTTCGTAACTCCTTAAAAATCGAAATTATTTTGAAAGCAGTTAGGGTTGTGGAGTAGGGGAAATGCAAAGGAAATCACCGCAAGACCAAGGACCCAAAGAACCTTTTCTCTCTCCTTTGGAGGACACATGGTAGTAGATAATTGGCTCTCAGAAGATGACGAGGCAGATGACATCATTGTGACGTGGTTTTATGGTGGACATTGGCCAATTAGTTTCAGAATTTTTGAGGGCCTAATAGGGAAAATTTGGGTAACAAGTGTCACCACTCAAGCGGGGCCACGTGGAAATGATGATGTTGGCGTGCCATCATTTCAGAGGTCAGTTTTTCGAAAGCTAGTGTTTTTATATTTCATGTCAAATTGTTTCATAAAAAGTTCTAATCTGATGAAGGGGGATTCGATGTTGAGTGCCTTTTGGTCACAAGGAATCCAAAGAAACCAGAGTGAAGAGAAGATCTAACACCTCAGCGCTATGGAGAATATCAGAGGTCAGAGCTTTCATAATCCATTTCTAATTTCATTTGAGAAAAGTTACAATGGGAGGTGCTTCCTATTTTGAATAAAATTTGGTTATGGAATCCCAAACAACCAAGGGCCCAGATCAAATACATTACGAGATAGGCCCCCGACAAGATATTAAACACCTTAGGACTTAAGCGCCAAGCCTTTGATCATAACACTCGAAACCATGGAGGAGAAATAAGAAGAGGGGCTAAGCATCAACGAGCTAAGGGCTAATGGAGACGTCATAATATCGTAACGTCCTTTTAATAAAAATTTACGATATACACGGCTTTGAAATATCCAATGCAGTGGCATATGAAAGGCTCCAGTCATATCAGATAGAACTATGGTAAGATAAACAAAAGGGGCCTAAGCACGAAATGGTTAAAGGCATCATAATGTTAGGATTTCGTAATGCTTCTTTTAAATGGAGTTACAGGGTGTTTCGACCCTGAAGTCATGCTATGGGGACGTTAAGAAATATATAGAACTTTGATGCCACATATAGATAATATAGAAGGTGGATGAGTGGAAAACTAAGCTACAAAGCGCCTCTAAAGCCACTACAACCATGATCAATTCCAAAAAGGGGAAATCCAAGGACTTAAAGGGAGAAATTGATAGACGGAGTGGTAGGTATCCACTTGAGAAAATCAAAGGAATTGACATCATAGATATTTTTTCGTGTCAATCATGACACCTCTTAATTTTCATGTTTTGTTAATTTCCTATTTTCAAGAAAATAATCAAGTATGTTATGTAATCATTAGGACAAATAGGCTAGTCGCACGCACATACAAGTCTGTAGTTTAGATAGTTGTAGCAACTTGAAGATATTTTATAACTATTGTTTGATCTCTCTCTCTCTCTCTCTCTCGATATATATATCTCTCTCTCTCTCTCTCTCTCTCTCTCTATATATATATATATATATATATATATATATATATATATATATATATATATATAAGGGAGGAGGAACTCAGTAGTAAAGGTTCCAAAATTATGTTCTCAGAGGTCCCGAAGTATGTCTTCAAGGGTTCTAAACGTTTTTCAGAGGAGTTTCCAAGTTTGGTTCTAATTTCTTGTTCTTTAGACTGTTTTTTTTTTTGGGGGGAATTTCGCAAGTTTGGGCATGTGATCTATTTTCATTCTAGAAGATTAATGAATAATTTCTGGTGATTCCAAGCATTTGGGATACATATTATGTGTTCTTTGTTTGTATGTCATTTCATATGTGTATTTTCCTCCTCAGAAATTATGTAATTGCAGTTGTTGGATTCACTCTTAAGTGATAGATCTACTAATGGTATGCGATAGAAGAAGGTACTTGTGAGATTGTATATTTATCTATGTTATGTAATAGTAGATGGTACCTATGAAATCATAGATTTACCTATGTTGTGAAATAACAAACAGGACCTGTGAGATATTGAGTTGAAAGCCTTAAAAAGTGCTCCATAACTTTTGCACTCCATTCCTTTATCCTTTCATGATTCTGTAGGAATTGGTTGCATAGGATTTTGTGTTTATCCAACCCTATGCACTAGGTTCCTCTCTTATATTTCTCCTTTCCATCCCTACTACAATGAAAAATGTAAGTTGTGTTCTATGTGTGTTAGCCACTAGACCCGAGACATTTATTTTTGGGATTGCCATATTGTTTATATGTGTACTATATCTGTATCTGAGAAAGAAAAATTGAACCAGATTTAAGTCATTTTATATTTATCTCTTTAGAAGCATTGAATTATCTTCAAGAGAAACCAAGATGTCCTAGGCACTAATGCCTCCTCAACTTGGGGGTCGTTTCTAGGAGCTACAACACATCTAATTCCTATAACTCCTAGAGTCATTCCACAACTGAATCATCATATTCCATCCTAGTGGCTTGTGAAATGTAAAAAGTAGGAATAAGAAACTTCATAGGGACTACAAATTATTTTCCATATACTAACTGAGATGGAGTGTACTTATCTAGCCTATTGGTAGTAGTCTTATAGGTCCAACACATTCCAAGAAATCTCTTATCCCAGTCATCTCTAGTAGTTGAACAAAATTTGGTGAGACCCTTATCCAGAATTTTATTAAATGTCTCCACTAAGCCATTAGCCTCTAGATGGTATTGACTTCTCTTATGTTGTTGAATAAGAAACTCATGATTCATAGTTATGATTGTATCATTAATAAAATGAGCTCCTTGATCACTAGATAGATATCTTGGGTAGCCAAACCTAGTAAGGATATTTTCAAAGATGAAATGAGTTGCAGTAGGAAGTAAAATATCTCATAGGAGTGACCTCCACCCATCTCATGAGATAGTCAATTGTAGTAATAATGTATCTTTCTTGCAAATGTTGCATAGGAGGATTGATAGGTCCATTTAAGTCAACGTCCCACTTCTCAAAATATTGTAATGCTCAAATTAGATGTATTGGAAGCTAATATAGATGAAAAGGCCTCCCAACCCTCTAAAAGACATCAAACATTTTGTAAAACACCTTGGAATCATTGAACAAAGTTTGCCACCACAATCCTGCTTGTAGTACTTTAAGACCGATAACGTTTCGTATGACAATTCCTCATGCAACTCCACTATTGCACTCCCACAAAATAGCATCCCATTCGTGATTGATGACACATTTGAAGAGGATACTTTGGAGGCCAAAATTGTATAACTAGCCTAGAATAAGGTGATAACTAGATACTCTGAATACAATATGCTTCATTTGAGTTCTAGAATAATATTCAAGGAATGTACCAATAGTAGAAAAAAGTGCAACATCCTCTAAGTAACCAGGAATAACTTCAATTTGAAACAAATCAACATCAAGGAGTTGATCATTAATAGAACATATTGATTCTCCTAATTCCAATAAAAAAATATGGGTAGGTCCCACATTATATTACATAGATTTGACAATGACATCAAAATAAAATTCTTGAAACAAAAAAAACTAGTTATAGATTCTTCTCTCCAAGACTGGCTTATTCACTATACACTTCAAAGTTGAATGTTTTGTGGAAAAATTGAAATGAAATCCTAACAAATAGTGTTGTAACTTATAAAGAGAAGAAACCATCGCCAAATCTTTTTGATTAGTCATAGTATAATTGTGCTTCACAATAGATCACTTCCTACTAGCAAAATATATCAGATGATCCAAGTTTACTTCTCCTGGTTACATAAGAACAATTCCAAGAGAAGTTTGAGAAGAATCAATATGCAAATGAAACTCCTTACTCCAATCAAGATAAATTAGGATAGGCACACTTGACAATTTCTCTTTTAATGTTTCAAACACAACATCACACTAAGGAGTCCATACAAAAGATACATATTTTTTCAAAAGTTTCTCAAGTGGAGCATTGATAGAAGAATAGTTGTGTATGAACCTATGGTAATAACATATATGTATAAGAGTAGATATGACTGGTTTAATGCTTGATCGAGGTGGAATTTTATGAATTAAAATGAATTTAGTTGGATAAATTGATACACTATGCTTACAGACAATATGTCCCAACAAATTCCCAATGGGCACACAAAAAAAAATGCATTTATTTAAATTAGGGGAAAAAGGTAGTTGTTTACACCGTTCAAAAATTTCCCTGAGAAAACTTGCTTTTTTCTTCAACAGATTGGAAATAATCTAATCATCTATATAGACTTCTCGAAACTTATGGATGTATTCTCTAAAAACTGCAATGACAATCAGAGAGAAAATTGTAGGAGAATTCTTGAGTCTAGATGACATCACATGGTACACATAGGATCCCCATTCTATAGTAAAAGTGGTATTCTTATTGTCTTCTTCTAAAACCAAAATCTAATGATATCCTAACAATCCATCCGTAAAATAATAGGCCTCTTATCCTGCAACATTTTCCAAGGCCTTGTCATTAGAGGGAGCAGGGAATGGATCATGAACACATGCATTATTCCAACTGTAGTAATCCACACAAATTCTGATATCATCAGAACCCTTCTTGTCCTGGATAAATATATGACTTACCCAATTAGCCTCATCTACAGGAAAAATATGCCCCTCTACCAACATTTTGTCAAATTCCTTCTTAACTTCCTCCTTAACTCTAAGGCTTAGCTGATATGGATGATGTTTCACTCGTCATGCATTTGGTTTCAAAATTATCTTCATTTCACCTAAATATTCTCTAATACCTTTCAAATCTAAGACAAATGCAGGGAATAAGCCTTCATACTCCATGAGAAGATCAAATATTCCCTTTTTTGTTTTCTCGTCCCAATAATCTCCTAAGGGTGTCAGTTTATGTTTATCATCAAAATCAATATTAAATTCCACAACTTGAGGGGATGTAAATGAGGAGCATCTTGAGGAGGATCATCTTCGATACCCTTTTCTCCTTTAGACTCTTTAAAAGAGAGATATGTTAGTCCTTCCAAATCATCATCATCTGGTTCCTTATCAATATTTGTGCAAGAAACAAGCATCTGAAAACTGTAATCAGATAGATTTTCGAAACCTATATTATCAAAGGATTCTACAAGGGGATTCCCAATGGGAAACATAAGTTTCTTAACTACTTTCAAGGCTTCTACAATAAGAGAATGTTCATCTGAAAATTTGAAATCAATAAAAAACTAGAAATTCAACCCATCTAAGCTGTAGTTCTATCTTTTCATCTCCTCTTTAAAAAAACAATCCTTGGGCATAGCTTATAGAGAATGAATAAATTGAGACACCCATAATTCACTAGGTAGCTTTCTCTTTCCCCAAACTATGACACTAGCCTAAATATTCTTTTCAAGACTAGGGTGGCATTGATATAAAGGAATAAAATTTTCCCCCTTCTCTAGCTCAATAAATCTACATAGAAGAGCAGACTTCATCATCTTCCAAGATGAAATATTGTTGTGATGGTTTAACCACCATCGAGCAGGAGTAGCTTTTCAATGCAACATCCTTTTAAAGGAAATATTTGTTACTCTACAATAGTAAGTTTAATATCTCTTACATAAATGTCTACAAGACAAGATCATCAAAAATATTATAGTTTCTAACCTCCATTATAATGATCGATCAAATCGAATGGTTGCTCATCCTCCATAATAAAGTTCACAATCTCCTTGTTTCCATTCTTTTAGCACAACATCAGAACCTACTTCTATGTTATGGATATTTAACCAGCTGATAAATCCATTAGATTTAGGGTTTATGTAATCTTCCCCTTTTCCCATAGTTAGTTGATATAAATGATCAAGCACATTAGGATATTCTAAACCATCAATATGTTCTACGAATATAGGACCTTTATAAGGATCCAAGCGTTAAATAACTCTAACACCATCAACTTCAATGGTCATGGTATCTCTCTTAAAATCAATAATAGCATAATTTCCAAAGGCCCGGTCAATGGCTAATAAAGAAGGATATGGATCCTTGTCTCCAATAATGTCAATAAATTCAAATTCTGCATAAGTTTTGACACTTGCAACATCCATTTCTACATCTTCCAATTGACCAATAGGAAAAATGAAATATTAATTTTCCATTCACCACTGAACTGGAGAGAATACTAACTTGGGATGTGCAAGCACCTCCCAGGTTTTCTTAGGAAAATTATTGACATCAGATCAAAGATCCAAATGGTTTCCTTAATCTGATAGCCTACAATATGAGCATCTATCCTAAATTCTTTGCTATTTCTCCTTTTATTACACCTAACCCTTTGATTGTGACATTCTAGTAAATTTGTAGAGATAGGTTGTTCATAAATCACTTCATATCTCATTGTGCCGTTTAACTTCTTCTTCAATTGATTAGAGAGTTACTCATTATTTAGAATATTAAGGAACAACTAAAACCACATTGTAACAGGTTGTGAAAACTCTCAATAAAATCAAGGACTAGTTGGTTGTCTCTGTAGAATTCCCACTATAGATCAACAGATTATGCAATATACTAAAGAAAAATACAAGATCTACTTCTACAACAAACTTGCAGAAGCTTAATCGATTTTGAACAAGATCAAATAGAACACATATAACTGAGAATGAGAAATCAACCACACATGAACATAGAAGAATAACCTGGGGAAAGCCTCAGCCTAAAACCCCAATCTCTGTATTATCATACAAGTGGAAAATATGTCTGATTACACAAAGCCTTAGCTCAAAAAACAATCCAGCTCTCAGCACAATCAGACAATACTTCTCATAGACAGTCAAAGGCTCTCACAACCTTCTCCTCTACCCTCCAAGCCTCCTATTTCCTTGCGCAATTTTTCAGAGGGTCTAGTGCTTCCACTTGTGTGAATTCCCACCTCACGCTGCTCACTTGGCTCAAAAATAACTGCACAAACTTGAAGGAGATAATCCCTTCTGCATGGATGAGTTTCCTATATAGGAAAAATCCTCCAACTGATAGTACATTGTCCCTTCCTCTGATCTCAATTGGGTCTCTGACTGCACTGACATGAATGAGTTATTTATGAGAGAATATTCAGTTATCTGGAGAGTAGCAGTTATGTGCATGCAAGCATTAACTAACTGAACTCACAATTAATTCAACAAACTGTTTGAATTAATCTAACTAGACTTGACTGAGTTAACTGAGCCAACTAATTACAACTCATCCTTATCTCTTTAACTGATGGATAAATTCTTCAATCAATGGAAAAACTGTTGCATCTCCCCCCATAGATTTCATATTTGATTTTCTCCAACTAATTAACTCAATATGAATTAATTAATTATTTTACAAACAACTGCTAAGATCAAATTTGAATTTTACTTCTCAATTTTAGTTTAGGGACTAACTAAAATTAGAATCTAACCCGAAATGTTATTTATAGCAATGCTATTTTTAGCACTTCCATTTTTCATTCCTTGTTGCTATGTCCAACACTAGTACCTGAAATGCTATTTATAGCAATGTTAGTTTTAGCATTTCTTGTTGCCACCTTCAACACTCCCTCTCAACAAGAAAGGCATTTAACTCAAACCCGATCCTAAACCTTTGGAATGTTCTGCATGCAACACGTTTCCCAAGTGTTGTTACTCAAGCAACTCTAGAAACAAAAAAACTCCCAAATGACCTTTCTATTGGGCTAGAAACATCCTTTGATGTTGAAGCTCCATCTGTCGCTGACAAGTGTTCCCTCTCTGACCTCTAAGCTACTGCAACACTCCATGCATCTCGCAACTTTGCACACCTCTTTGTTCCATCCTGCACTTGTGCAACACTCCTGTGCCTCTCACATTACTGTAGCTTGCTAGCTCTACACAGTCTTGGGACTCCTGCATTGTAGCTCTCTCTGTCACTCGATCTGCATCTGCCTCTACCCACTCTGCCAGTCCTGCTACTCCTCATCGGGGATCCCATAGGATGGTCTAATCAAAGAGGTTGGGTCCCTCAATGATCCTGCCCCTATTCCAGCCTTCTTGGGACTATCAATCCACATGGCCCCACCTCCAACCTGGAGGTATGGATGCATGTGATCCCTCTGCCCATTTCTCCTATTGTGGCTCCTCCACAATTGTCTGAGACTTCTTCTGGGACTACATGTTGAGAGGTAATGTACTCTCCCTCTCAACCACCAAGTATCTAACCTTTGCCTTTCTCCTCAAGGCTTTGAATTCATACTAAACCTTAAGAGCATATAGGTTCTTTGCTAGCACACCAATCTGTTTCATCTGTCTCGCCATCACAAAATTTTCAGGAAAAAGAGCTAAGTTTAAATCAGAGATATCTCCCTCATCTAAACTCCGATTCAGTTGATTTTTTTTTTTTGAATTTGGGTCTTTTTCCACAAGGAATCTAGATCTTCTATTTATTTCTAAAAATTTTGCCCAAAATTTTACATATATTCCCTGCAAACTCGCAGCCCAATTTTTTCTACTTCGATTTCTCTTCTTCATATACCATTCACAGCTCTAATCACCTTTGCTCCAATACCATGTAGAATTTCCCACTGTATATCACTAGATAATGCAATATACTAAAGAAAAATACTTGATCTACTTCTACTATCAAACTTTGCGGAAGCTTAATCAATTTGAGCTAGATCAATTAGAACACATATAATAGAGAAGAAGAAATCATACACATGAAACACAGAAGAATAATTTGGGGAAAGCCTTTGCCTAAAACCCCAATATTTATATTATCATACAAGTGGAAAATATGTCTAATTACACAAAGCCTTATCTCAAAAAACTATCTAGATCTCAGCACAATCAGAGAATATTGCTCATAGACAATCAAAGGCTCTCACAACCTTCTCCTCTGCCCTCCAAGCCTCCTATTTCCTTGTGTAGTTTTTCCTGGGGTCCAGTGCTTCTGCTTGTGCGAATTCCCACCTCACACTGCTCACTTGGCTTAGAAATAACTACACAAACCTGAAGGAAATAATTCCTTCTGCATGGATGAGTTTCCTATATAGGAAAAATCCTCCAACTGATAGTACACTGTCCCTTCCTCTAATCTCAACTGGGTCTCTGACTAAACTGACATGCATGAGTTATTTATGAGAAAATATTCAATTATCTGGAGAGTAGCAGTTACATGCATGAAAGCATTAACTAACTGAACTCACAATTACTTCAACAAACTGTTTGAATTAATCTAACTGGACTTGACTCAGTTAACTGAGCCAACTAATTACAACTCATCCTTATCTCTTTAATTGATGGATAAATTCCTCAATCAATGGATAAATTGTTGCACGTCCCCACATAGACTTCAAGTTTGATTTTCTCCAACTAATTAACTCAAGATGAATTAATTAGTTATTTTATAAACATCTACTAAGATCAATTTCGAATTTTACTTCTCAATTTTAGTTCCAACACTGGTACCTGAAATGCTATTTTTAGCATTTCTTGTTTCCATTTTCAACAATCTCTTGTCATGGAACAAAGTTTGTTCTTTCCCTTGTTCCATAAATCTAGGAATGTAAGAAGAGGAAGCTAGTTCACTAAAAATATCAACGACATCTTTAAAGTAACTCGTCTATCGAATGGGGTCATATTTTGCTTTCGAGGGTTCAACTTCTCTAATGATGCGTTGTTTGGAAGTGGCCTTATCAACACCAATCTAAGTGCCTCCACAAGTAATGACATTAATGGTTGGTTGTTGGACCTTTTTTGGTTTATGTGTGTTAGGATATTCTGACACATAGGAAATAGTAAAGTATAACTCGGTCTAGTGTAGAGTTAGGTAAAGTGTGTTTCTTTACTATGTAATTTTGTAACTTATAATCCAACGGTCACGATATGTTATAGACATGAAGTGATCTGACGATTCATTCTCTCCTTGGTATTACCGACACTTGATCCATGGCTTAATACCCAATTGGTCCATGATATCTATTTAAAGAGCAAGGAGGGTGATTTGTAAGGTGATTGTTCATAAGAGAAGCTTATGTAAATTTTATTTCTTTTACATTAATAAATTACCTGGAGTGGTCACGTTGGCTGAGGCCGTGGACTGTTTCCCTCTTTGAGGGTTTAACCACGTCAAGAATATTGGTGTAATCTGTGATCTGTTTGTGAGCGGTGTCCCTTGGTGTTCTATATAAGGAACTTACCATATAAATTCCTACATGGTATTAGAGCTATTTGAGGGCCACATCTGTTGGTGATCCAAATCTGAAGCCGGTACAACTACATCCAACTTTTGTTTCCTATATCTATTGTTTTTTATCACTTTCGAGCCAAGAGGACTGCTCTATTGTGTTAGGATCATCTGTTCCAGTGAGGAACCCTTTTCATTTCACTCGAATAGGTTTCTGGTAGTACTAGCTACGTCATTTTTAAGATCTGAAGGTATAATATCTTTATTTGCAGTTTTAGTTATTTATCTCTCTGTTTATTTTGGTTTATTTATCTCTCTGTTTTTTATTACCGAATCTATACCTTTCATTTCTACGTATGCTCCTTTCCCTGCGACGCTGTGTGATCTGGGCACATCTGCCAAGAGAAAGGAAAGATTTTTCTCATGTGTATGCTCTTTTCTGCCGCACCTTAGTGTAATCGCGGAAAATCAGAAACACTGAGGAAAATATTTAGCTTATGAAGAAATCTAACTTCAAGCCATAAGGTTTGGTTTTTTTTTTGCATGTGCTTTTTGGGTTGTGTGGTTTTTTGTTTTGTAGGCAAAAACAGTGTTCTCAAGTAAGAACGCACTCCAAAGTTTCAGTGACTAAAAAAAGAAACCCACTTCCTCTTTTCCAAAAATTACTAACCTTTTAAACTAGCTCACTTGGTTCAAAGTTACTTTATGAGAATAGAGGTCTTAGGTTCAATTCTTTCTTTTTGTTGACTTACTTTTTCAAAAAACACATGTAACTTATGTTTTAAAGTTACTTTATGTAAAAGCGTTCTCACCCATTATAAAAAAGTGAGTCACTTATAATTCTAAAGTCTCTTTATCTTTTATTTAAGTTACAATTTAGTGGGTAGTTCATAAAGTACCATTGTAAAAGTGAATTTGCCTTATTTGTAAAAGTGGGTAACATAATTGTTTTTTAAAGTGAGCTAATTAGATTAAGTTTAGAAAGAGGGGGGATTTTTTTTTTAAATATAACATTATCATTCACTTCCGCACATTCACGTACTTCATCAGCATCTTCAATAACTTTTCTTCAAAAAGCCATAACTTCTTCATCCGAAAGCTATTTTTAGAGCCATTTTTTCAATCGAGCTAATTTTCCGAGATATTTCCATTGTAACACTTATTTTCAGTATCTATAGCTTCAGTTTCTGTTAAAATGGAAATTCCATGCGAAGTTATTCTTTATAGCACCAACTACTTCCAATGGGTGTCCTACATGGAGCATTTACTTAGAAGTTAAGGTCTTTATAAAATAACCTCAAACCAAGAATCTAAACCTAAAGATGAAGATAAGGCGGTCAAATAGGAAAATAAGCAAGATCAAGCAGATGGGTTGATAGGGATGTCTATTTCTATAGACCTTAGATTCTATGTTGCAAAACTTGACACCCTTGATGAAGCAATGAAACAACTCAATAAATTTTTTTGAATTAAAAATGAAATTAGATCCCATCAACTCGAAAATGAATTTCTTAGGTTGGACACCGATAATGTTTCTTCCATTGAAGATTTTTTGTCCAAGTTCAAGACCCTTAGACTTCTCTTGGATGGTGTTAAGGTTAAGAAATAAGATGGTAGCCTTATCTATTCCATTCTTACCAAGTTAAGACCAGCCTACTCTATGCTTGTTTCCACCTTCCATTCTACTAGAGAAGCCTTTATTTCTCAAGGAAAAACCTACAAGTCCCCCTCTTTTGATGTCTTTTGTGATTTTTTAATAAGAGAACAAGAAAAACTCTTTCATTTTGGTCTTCTTAATATTGGAAACTCTCCTAAGAAAGCCTTAGCAGCCCAGCAACAACCAAATTCAAAGAATCCTAAGAAGAAGTATCGTAAAAAGAATGGTCCTAAACCAAACAAGGGTCCTAAGCACTTTTCGTCTCAACAAAATGAAAAATAAATTCAACAAAATGATAAGGCAAATAAAAACAAAGGGAAGAAGACTGATATACATTGCAGCTTTTGTAATCGATATGGCCACTTAGAATCCAAATGCTTTAAGAATATGGAAGCGGCAATGAATAAGAATAACATCCATTTGGAGCACTCTTCAACTTCAACTTCATCTTCAAAAATATCACTTTCTACATGTGGTTGTCAAGCATCTCGATCTGGTTATGCACTAAATGTATCTTCTTCTTCTCGTTCTCATGAGTGGCTCATTGATTCTAGAGCTTCTTTTCACATGGCCAAAAACAAAGCCATGTTTTCTTCTTTAAATGATTATAACACCAAAAATATATATGTTGGTGATGATAGGTATCTTAGTGTTGTAGGGACTAGAACTATTCATCTAGACAATGGTTAATTTAATGATGTATTATGTGTTCCAACCTTATACTGCAACCGTGCTCAGGTTGGTGTATTGATTTGTGATCTGTTTGTGAGCAGTGTCCCTTGGTGTTCTATCTAAGGAACTTACCTTGTAAATTCCTACAACGTGGCTCTAAATTAAACAAATTGGTTCCTCTCAATTAATTTTTCTCCTCCCATTGGGAAATCAACTCAGGACATATTGCATGGGAATTAACATGACAATGTGAGCACCATGGTATTTTAGGTAGTGGGAAATCACTAGCTACATGACCATGTTCATCACAATTGTAGCATCTAAGTGGCCCTCTTTCATCAATTCTTCCTCCCATATACCATGATCCTCCCCTTCCATGAAAAAATTCATACAATCAGAAAGCAGAATGATCCATTCAATCATCCAAAGCATTCAAAGCTCTGTATTGGTCAGTACTATCTGTAGGAGATCCAAAAAACTCGTAATAGATGGAATTAGGAACATTTAAATATTTCTGTGATATAGGAAATAACCAAGACGAGTGTCCATGAGAAGGAAAAATTTTACAATATTCATTGGAATATGTACCATGTTGATTCAGGAAGGCATGTTATTGAGTGTGTCCCTGAAAAGGAACAGATGAAGCTATTTTTGCAACTCCTCCTGAACACCCTATCTGTGGGGGAGGGATTCTTAATGGAACATTGGATTATCTTGTACTCAACAACCTTGAACACCATATAACATGATGGACTTGAATGTAAAAACTTGTGCACTAAACCTGAGGATTAGTAGGTTTCACAATATTCATCTCCTTCAAATCTCAGTCCAAAAAAAAAATATATTGGTTTTACAAATTAGTTAGAACATAATCACTAGAAATAGAACTTGATTTAAAGTGGCCAAGATATCTTGGTATAGCTTCAATTTTCATAGCTTTCTCTAAGGATTTTTGTAGAGTGGAAATATTTTTTGTGTGTCAAGGGTATTCTTGTTAATGGTAGAAAACCTTGAATGAACCACTCTTTCTGATGACCTAGATGGATTGGATTGTTCAAATTCCCTACAACATATTTGAATATTTGCATGCACTCCCATGCATATTTTCCTTCCTTCTGGTTGATGTTCCACAACTCAGTTAAAGCCTACTGCTCAGACTAAGGAAGTTTAAATTATTTTATAAATTCTCCTTCCAATATGTCCAAAATAAACATTTTAATGGTTCGTATAAACCTGATGTACCATTTAAGTGTTATTCCCCTCAACATATTCTCGAACTAAACTAACTTAGTTGCATATGGAGTTGCATGAACCTCTAGATGGCTTCACATAGGTACTAGTGTTGTTAAAAATCCTCATCTCTTTGGCCCCAGAACTTAGGGTATCAGATGAAATATCCCACTACATTACCAGCCATTGAAGTAGGACTAGGAAAAACTAAAACAAAATAGTTTGGACCAGGTTGCGAAATATTCACCAGATCCTACTGAATACCACTAGAAGAATTACCAACTATATCTACTTTATGAATTTTTTGAAACTTCAAAGTATTACAAATCATAGAAAATACTTAGTGGATTAAGATAAAGGACAAGGGGAACATATGGAGGATAACCAACGATGTTTCTATATTGCATAATACTACATGGGAAGAAAAATATCCTTGGAACAACCTACACATAAAAAAAAATCATATTTTCATCTATAAGGTTTATGGGGTTAGTCACCATGACCTTCGAATCTAGCATCCAGGATTCACCTGATTCTTGGTGGACATAATAACAAAAACTCTTCTCTCCTAACACATATTCTCTAGCTTCCCTTCCTCTACTAGAAATATGATCTCCTCTCAATAATCTCTTCCACAACTCTGGGTTAGTTAACACTTCCTCTATTTGCTTCAAATATTCTCATCTCCCTCATATTTATCTCCATCCATTCCTTAGTTATATGATCCCTTATTTCTGGCCTAAAATATCTAACATTCCATCTTTCTTCCCCTTCAATCACAACCCTTTCCTATATTCCGCAACAGGCGATATTCTCCCCCAAGATCCTCCCTTTAGTGCCAGGGTTCTGTTGAAGCCTCAAAAATCATTGCTTACAACATGGGGGAAAACCACCCGATCTGGCCCTTGGTTGGCAGTTCCTTTTCCATTTGGTGTGGTGGCTCCGACTGGGGATAATGGGACCAATATAATTTATGATAGTGTCGATGGAGTGATATGTGATATTGGGAGTAATGTTTAAGCTAAAAGTAATCTAATCTAAACTAATAATCACATGTATATATCCTAATTTAAACACTGTCTAATTTTGACTATACCTGGGAATAAATTTGAAGTATGTGATCTACAATAATGTCCAAAAGAAATTGGTAATAAATATCACTCAATTGTAATAAGAAATGAAATCGTTTAACAATAATCATTTTGTATATATAGTTAGTCAAAACGATTGTGAAAGATAGATCACATAATAAATTATTCATGTATTCAGCATAAAATTTGGGCCATCATCATACAGAAGTGCAATAATGCTAATCAAGATTCAAACTTTCATACCTAAACAACTTGAAGAGAAATTATTGCTTAGTACATAAGTAAAATAGAATTGCGAGATAAAAGTACCATTTGTAATAAGTCCTGCGCATGTGCTTCAGAAATATTGATCTACTTCCAATCAATCCAACACCATCTAAGAGTACAAAAGTGCAATTTTAGTAGAGTGTGCCAAATAAAATGAAAATAAATCATGTTTCATTCATTTCACCAGAACTTCCTCAAAGGGACAAAAGTGCATGTTTTGAAGATTGTTTCTGATAAAATTTCTAGACCCCTCTCTAAATGCACGAGAGGGGATTAAATACTAAACTATAAAACTAAAAATAAATTATTACAAAAATAGTTGAGAAGGTTTGAACGACCTTCCTCAAATTATGCAAAATAAAACAAAAATAGAAACGAACATGGTGACTAAATTTTCTGCGTTTGATATTTTAGATCGCAAATGTCCATCATGGGCTTGAGATGTGTCGGTTGGCCAATCTTAGCTTTCAACTGCCCAATGAACATAGCATCGGTTAGTGTTGGCACCATTTTCTCCATAGAAGTGGTTAGGCATCGCAGGGTCATCCATTGGTTGTGAGGTTTCACTAAATATCGCCAATATGCTTCCCAGATTAACATGGTCATTTGCCTAATTGCTTCTCATTTTACTTTTGTTGCCTGCCTCCATTGTAGTTCAAGTTGTTTGACATTCGGAAGAAAACTTGGAATGGATTCCGCTACCAGGTTGGCACTATGCAAATTTTCATTAATGTTCTCAATAACACTGTTTACTTTCACTATTGCGTCTATTGTTGCCATTTCTTCTTGTCTAAGCCTAGCATCCCAGCGTGCAAATAAAATTTCCTTGTGTGATTCCTCCAGTTTAGGCAAGTCGTATTTTCTCCCATCTTCTAAATTCTACCAAGAAACGAAGTTGAAACTCTTTTGAAGATTTCATCATATTCGAGTCTCATCTCAATGACTTGACTTGTCAATTTGTCGCTTGTTTCGCTATAAGAATTCCATTGCGAAATCTTTTGGCATAATTGTTCCTTTTGGTGCATCAGCTGGGAGTTAAGTCCAAGCACTTAAGTAATAAACTGATCAATTTTTGGATCATCCTTATGCAAATTAGTTATTTCTTGTAACTGCATTTCCTTTTCAGCTAAGCTAGCTTGATGTCTTATTTGTATCTACTCGAACTCTTGTTGGAGCTTAGCTAACCGTGTTTCTGCTTGCTCGTTGGATTTTGCTTGCTATAATTGTTGTTCAAGCGACATAATTTTATTTTCTTTTTCCTTAAGAAAAATTTACACCTCTATTGCTTTGTTGATACTCATTGTAACATAGGCACTTGCAAACTGTGACAGTCTAGTAATATTTCCGAATGGATCGATGGGTGAGTCTTTCCAGACAACATCCATCGGTTCATTATCAGGGGTAGTAAGAGCTGTAGAATCCAATTTCCTTTTCTTCCTTTGTCTTTTAACAACTGCTTTGTGTTGTAGACTATAGAAAACATCTAAAGGGGGAATCTCCTCAATTCTCAAAACAATTTCAGAGGTGGGAGTGACAAGAATGTGCTCTACCTCTTGAGTATTTAGAGTCTCTTCTACTATAATTTCTTGAGTTGCTTTCTGTTGTGGAGTTTGCAACTCTGGTGTTTATTCCTCTGTATGGAGCTTTTTATTAAATTTCTCCCATTCTTCCTCCAAATCAATCACCATGTGTTTTGATTGGCTGGGTGGAGGTGGAATGGATTTCAGCCTATTTGCTAGTTGAAGTTTGCTCAACTGTCTTTTCTGTAGATTGGGATATATCTTTTTCTGACTCCCTGCTTCTGCTTTTCCCATTCTGTGATTATTTCTCTCACTGCTCTGACTCCCTGGTAGACTTCTCTTGGGATTCTGCACCAGAATCAGTTTTATAATTTTCTTTGGAATATCATTCTAGACTTACACTAGGAGTTGGCTCTCTTATTGGTTCAATCAATAATTGATCCAATGGGACCTTCAATAGCCTCCTTTCTCTATACTCGTGAAAGGCTTCAAGATATTCATGGTCAAAAAGTAATTGTACCATATGCTTCACCTCTGTGAACGTGTTCTTCTGTAAAACTATGTCATCAAATGCATCTTCCTCATGACTGAATATTTTCACTCTTACCATTGGGGTAAAGTCTTTGACAGTGCCAAATGGGTCATTTTCCTTCCTAGGAATTTAGATAATTGCAGAGATAACATGATCTGTACTTCCTTGAATGCATGCCCCAAGTCATGCAATGAAAATGATCCACATTGTAAAGGGAATGTAGGCCAAATGGCCTTCTTTGAATCCTTTAGTGTTTTTCTCATCCCACCCTCACTAGTTGTTTGATAGGCTATCTCTCTAGACATCAATTTGTCTAGAACTTAGTACGGGAGGACATGGGGGGAGGTAATTCTACCAAATACCTTGATATATGTGAGTGTTTCCTCCCCAAACCATCTGGCCATTGGAAGGATATCTACCTTGGGTTCCTTGGAAAACCTGGGGGCATCTCGGTTGTAAATCTATTTGTGGATAGGGAGCATGACTCCATGAAATTTTTTGTAACAATGTGGTTGAAACTGAGATTCCCACATGTATTTATGGTATATATGAATGGGAAGTAGATCTTGTACAATCCACTTCCATCCCATGACAGGAAATTTTGAACTAAAACAAATTTCATCCAACATAGGCACTCATAAAAAATGGAGGGTAAACCCTTCAAGCGACACTTCTTTTCCTTCTATACTCCATTATTGTTCTTGCTAAATTATCAGACAAAATTTGTGCCCAATTCATTATAGCTGCATTTACGGATTCATCTATCAATGGCAACCATTCTGGGGAAAGTTCAGTGCTATCGAGTTTGCCAAATAGTCTATGTAGCATGGCCACTACAAAACTATGAGGGGAAGAGATAGAACTAGTAGAGTACATACCATTTTTGCCCTTTTTTATCTTACCCTCATTATTTGACTAGGTCTGAGTGAAATGTTTTGGGTCCTCATTCTTTTGGAAAACTTCTTGATGAACTATTTGCTGTATATGACTTGTGGCTCTGGTAGGTGGTACATAAGCCGCAGGTTGCCTAGCATAAAAAATCTCATAACCTCTTGGCTTTTGGTCCTGAATTCTTTGTCTGAGATGTCGACTTCATCAATAACCTATTTAACCATGTCTGTGTTATAGATCCATTTGAGAACATCACTTCCATCATCCATATCAGTGTTTTAGGGCTCATCAAACCCTAATTTTAGTTGCTACATGCCCTAAACAAGTAACCCTTTTGAATGCCTCCTTCCCAGACAATTTCATGACATGAAGACATCCTGAAATGGCCTCTAGATGGACCAACATAGGTAGGCCCATGTAAGGGTGTGCTATAGAGCAGTTAAGTCCATGCTAGGGTGCTCTGCAGAGCACTTAGGCTTCATTTCACCTACGTTGGGCTAGTTTGAGCGAAATTCACAAAGGGTTTGGGGAATATTCTTATCTTTTGGAGTCATCTAGAAGGTTACCTCACTAATCAACTCCTATGAACTCGAAAATGGATGAGGAATGAGTTAACATGAATCCTATCCTCTCATCCCTTCCTCCATGGAACTAATTCTAAGTATGGAAGGACATTCAATACCACCATTTATGACAAAACCTCCTTCATATCCCTATAAATTGACCACTCATCTAAGTGATCAAGGGCTAGAATATGTTGAATTGTAAGGAGATAATGTTGCTATGAGAGTTGGCTTTGAAGAAAGTATTGTAATGCTACAAGTTTTTCATGTTTTTATGTGATGTGGATGGGATCCAAGCTGGAGGAATGGCTTTGAATCAGACATGATGGTTGTAATTCCTTCTTCTATTCAATAAAGTATTTGAACTTTTCTTCGATATGTTTGTATTGTATTATGATGCTTATATGTATGAAATGTATCTTATTCCATTCACTTGTATGCAATAGATCTTTTGCTTTGATCACTTTTTTGTCTTTTGTTTATGTTTATAGGTACTTCTCAAGCGTGTTAAGTACAGGAAGGAGTGATAGGATCGATACAAAGGAGACAAGAGGAAAGCGAAACTACAAGTATGTCTTCTCATCTTCTTTATCTTATCTATTGCTTATAGGAAAAGACTAAAATGATCTCAACTGTTGTTCTAGATATGACTACTTATCTAGGGAATTAGTATTTATTCGTAGATACCAAATTCTCCAAAACAGTCTATATAAGGGATTATCTTTGGACGCGCAGCTATGCGATGCAAAAATGAGCATGATGTCTCAAACCTAGAGGCATTTGAGGAATCATGACCATCAGCTATGACCTTAGTTTCCAGAATCCTTGGTTTCTCTTCTTCCAATATATTATACATGGCTTCCCACGTAGAGGTTCCTCCCTCTCTGCTTCATGTAATATCTGTAAAAAGAGGATTCATTTCTGATTTCTTAGACACGATTGCCCTGCCTTTCTTCACCATCACTCCCAATGATTCGCTCTGTGGATTTTTCCTAAAAGTGAAGAACAACAGCTATCGGATATACAAATATAACAATGAACATAAAATGGAGTAATGTGGATAGCTTTGAAAAGGTGATAAGAAAGGAGTTTTATTTGAATGCAAGTGAGAAGATACCATATCACGTTAAATGGCTCTTCATACATAAATGTAGTTAACGCTTACTAAATGCATACTAATGCTTCATTATCTCTTAGATTTAATTCTCATAAATGTCTGCATTGTAAGTCAGGAAGAAAGCTTCTAGGGTGGTGAGCCTTTGAATTGCGATAATGCTGATTTTGCGATTTGTAAAACAATATTGCATTATGCCTTTTCACTTTTCTTACCTTCCCTTACGTTTTTGCAAGATGTGAGATGCGAGTCACTCGTTTATTGCCTCAAAACATAACTACTTGTCAGGTTTTTCTATGTAAAGACCTTTTTAATAAGCGGCATACCTAAAAATTTGTTCGTAATGTATCCAAGGAGTGGGTCTGGGTCTTGATCAGATTTCGTAATATCAACTAATGGTAAGTTTGCAGTGCTCTTTTAAATGCTTGAAATGCGATGCAGTAAAGGTTAGGATGCCAGTGCAGCTTCACATTTCGCTTATTTTGAGGTAACCTTTTAAGGCGGGCCCTTTATAAATAGCGATATGCGATGCAAGACTCGGGTTTGACGAGAAAAGATTTAGGACCTAGTTTATATAAAAAAATATGATAGTTTCGAGGTATAAAGTGTGGAATCCTCTTTTAATCATTTTTCACTAGATTTGGAGCGTTAACAAGGTTTTTTATGATGCTTAATCATGCAATATGTGGGAAGGCAAGCATTTAGTATTTCTTTTGAAAAAGGGGTTTGATTAATATCTTGCTTTATTCCAAAATTAAATAAGAAAAATGCCTAAATGTTAAGTTTATTTTTGGAAGGATTTTTTAAGGGTCCCTATTTATTAATGTAATATTAACTACTACTATTAATAAATGGGGGGTTATTGAATAGCACAAGAATTGACGATTCACTTGGAAGAACCAGTTATCTCTAAGAGTTTTCTTAAATTTCTAAAAACCTCCAAAATAAAGATAGTTTTGAAAATAAAAATTACATGGAATATAAGGTAAGTAATACTTCTCATTAATAATAAAGCAACATACACTTAACCATCATTTTTTTTATGATCCTTTTCTCATAAGAATGTCACTTTGTCTACATCAGTCATTACTTGGTTTTAAGGATAAAAACAGGGAGGCTCTTTTCATATCAGTTTTGGTAAACACAGTTGTCATAGGTAGAGCCTCTACTACCAGCAGGCATTCATAGCATTGACAGGGTTACCTTTTAGTGAGCAATGATTCAGTATCCCACCTTGGTCAGAATGCGTTTTTAGAGATAAGCTCAGAGTTATATACTAATTTGTCTTTTTATTTTATGAAATAATTCTTTTTCTTCAACTTCTTTATCTTTTAACCCTTAAAGAACAATGTCTTGGTTTTGTGACCAAAATTGACAATGCCATTCACTTGATTTATAACTTAACTGAACAAGTTGGCTCATGATGAGACCCCTTGTCTTTCTGATTAATATAGTCTCAAGCCATTTCCCTGTTTTGATATGTGGTATGGGTAATGTCAGTTAGTTATAACCTTATGATCATGGTAAGCTGGCTCTTGATGAGACCTCTTATCCTTTAATTTTTAATCATATTTTATAATTACATTCTAAAAATGAAAGCTAATTAGTTGGCGAGAATCATTGGCTCCTTAAGAGCTTTTGGATGACAATTGTAGAGTTTGAGGATGCTTTTTTGTAGAGAGACTTTATTTTGTTATTGATACTTTTCTTGATTGATGTAGAGGAAAGATTTCTTTCTAAGTTAAGTGTCATCAAAGATCAAATAATTTTGGCAGAGAACAGGCAGTTTTGGAGCAATATAACTTAACTATATATTTCATATGTGAATATTACTTTCATAACAATCTTTACTTATACAAGAGAAAAGTCAAAATTAAAAAGAGACTATCATTTGTAAAGCCAAAAGCAAATGTTTTTCAACTTGTATTATTCTTTCTAAAAAAATAAAATAAAGGAAATAATATACAGTGAACAAAAGAGATCATCCTCTATGGAAAGTATTTCTTTAAAATATGCCCATTAACAAGTAGAGATTCTCTCTTACCTGTTAAATCCTACAATCAAAAGGTTCATGGGCCTATTTGTTCCACAATTTAAAATGGGCTGAGCCACATTTGTTGGAACTTGGTATACTTACCTTTTTCTTCATGGGATTTATCCCATTTCAATACTAGGTCTCTGATTTAAAAATATTTTGAACTTACAGAATTTGAATCAAAGGAAGTCTTGACTAATTGTTGATGATGTGCATGTGTGATCCTGGCCTTTTCCCTTTCCTCTTCAAGCTTAAGGATTTGTAACTGTCTAACTTGCATAGATGAGGAGGGATTTTCTTCAATGAACTGAAAAGGCTAAAGAGGGAATAGCCACATTTGTAGGTAAGACAACTTCTTTCCCATAGACAAAATTGAAAGGAGAAGTGCCAATGGAGGCTTTATAAGTTATTTGATCTACCCACAGAGAAAATATCAAAGACTTATGCCATTTCTTTCGACTTTGATCAACAGTTCATCTAATAATCCTTATGAGATTTTTGTTTGTAGATTCAACTAACCCATTTCCCTAGGGGTAATGGTTAGCAGAGTACTTAAGCTTAAAACCTCTCTTGAGAGCAAATTCTGTCATGACATTGCCTGAAAAATAAGATGTGTTATCAAACATCATGGAAGATAGTAGGCCAAATTTGGTAATGATAAATTGATCGATGAATTCAATGATGTTTTCAGAATTGGCTACCTTAAGTGGAATTGCTTCCACCCATTTGGTGAAATAATCAGTTGGTGTAAGGATATATCTATGTTGCTTAGGAGAATGAGGAACGATCTCACCTATTATGTCCAATCCCCATTGCTTGAATGATTAGTCATTGTTGACGGGCTATAATGGTAATGTGGGTTTCCTCTGTCTTCTAGGAACTGTCTGACAAATTTTACATCTCCTTACGTAATTGTGTGTATATTTAAATAATGTTGGCTAGTTATAGTCGGCATGAAGGATTTTACATGTGGTGGTATCTCCTCCAAAGTGACCACCAGCCAGTCCATCATGAAGTTCCTACAATACCTTATCTGCCTCAAATTTTTCAAGACATATAAGTAAAATAGAATCATAATTTATTCTAAACAACACATCATTGACAATTTGATATTGTCTAGCTTTTAATCTCAAGTCCCTTTTCTTTGTGTAATTTAATTGCGTTGGAGCATATCCATTTCTTAAGTAAGATATGATATCAGCATATCTTGACTCAGTTTCGTTAAGGCTTACCTCATAGACTTGTAGATTGTCACCTGGGTGCTATAACAATGATAGATTAGATGCTCCTACCAACATCTTGAAAAAACCTTGACCTTTTACAATTTTTGCTGGTCTGATTTCGATGTCATATTCTTGAAGAGATCTAACCCAATTTTCTCTTTTCTCACCTACATCCCTTTGTATTAACAATTTTCTCACTGCTAAGAATGGTACTATTACTTTTGTGTGGGTTTTGAGGAGAAAAGGTCTGAATTATTTTATCCATTCGAAAACAACAAAAGCTTGTTTTTGAATGCCTAAGTAATTCAATTCAGCTCCCTGCAAATTGGAGCTAAAGAAAGAGATTGGGGCTTCAACTTTTTCTTCATTGACTTATGTCACTATGGTTGTATATGATTTCTCGAAAGAGAAAGTATATAAAATGAAATGATTTGAAAAATTTGGCATTGCTAAAGATGGGGTGTTTATGATTGCTTGTTTGATCAAGTTAAAGGCTTGATGTTCTGAGTGTCCCCATTTAAACAGAGAATTTTTCTTTATCATAGATTGAAGGGGTAAAACAATTCATGAGAATTCAGGGAAAAATATTTTAACAAACTTTATCTAACCTAAGAAAGATTGCATTGATTTTTTGTTATGTGATAAAGGTATTTCAGAGATTTCTTTAATTCTGTCAAGGTCAATATGAATCCCTGCTTTGGACACAATGAATCCAAGGAGCTTTCCTTCACTTAATGTGAAAAAGGACTTCTTGGGTTTAAGATAAATCCCGTACCTTTAGTAATGTTTAAAGATTTTCTTTAAATCCCTTAGATGATTAGTGCACTTTCTGGAATATATAATTATATCGCCCAAGTAGATTACTACTGATTTGTTTACTGAACCTTTGAAGGCTATGTCCATGGCTCTATGGAAAGTGGCACCAACATTAATCAATCCAAATGGCATCTTTTGATAAGCATAAGTGCCCCATTTTGTCCTAAATGTAGTTTTCAACTGGTCATTTGGATCTACTAAGATCTTATTATAACCAAAGAATCCATCCAGGAAAGACATTAGTTATGGACCTGCAATTGATTGCAATATATGTTCCATTAGAGGTAATGGGAAATTGTCCTTTTGACAAGATTTGTTGAGGTTGCGGAAGTCTATGCATATCTGAATATTGCCATTCATTTGTTTTATTGGGACAAGATTGGAGACCCACCGGGAATGTCTGACAAGAAAAATAAACTTCGCTTCAGTAGTTTATTTAATTCAAATTTAATCTGATTTTCTAAATTAGGATGGATCTTTCTTAATTTCTGCTAAACAAGTTTTTCATCAGATGTCACGAGAATAGTATGTTGAATAATAGAGGTGTCATATGTCTTAAGATCTTCATAGTTCCATGCGAAGAAATTCTTGTATCTCTTCAACGACCGTGCAAAGGCTGATTTTTCATATGATGTAATTCTGAGGCCTAGATTAATATTTTGAGGTTTCAGTTTAGTTTGAAGGTTAATCAATTCAAACCTCAAAGTTGAACTCTGAATTTTCGAGTTGATAGGTTTTTTAAATCTATCTTTGAGGTCATATAAGTATTTCAACTTAACTACAGACTTCGGTATAGAATTATTGGTTGTTTCTTGTTTAAGTTGGTAATCATGTTGGTCTCCATCAACTATCTAGTCATCATAAGAGCCTTCTGATGTCAAAAAGCTTATGATATTTGGGTTGTTATTAAAAACTCTCCAGTTGGTGATATTATCAGGAATAGAAGGCCTAAAAATCAATTCAATGGAAAAGTGATGAGGGCTATAATCTTCTGGTGGAATAAGCTTGCAAGTGACATTAGCTAGGATATTGGCACTAAAATTTTGGAGTCTTGGAATAGGGGAAATATTAAACGATGTAAAGTGAGAGGTCAGGTCTTGGACTAATGACTGCTAGTGTTTCAAATGTCCTGACAAACAGTGTATAGTATTTCTCACCTATTTTGTCACAATTTCTGAATCTCCAAATACTTGTAGGTGTTTGATATTAAGGCCAATTGTCTTATACAAACCTTGAACTAATGCTTCATATTCAGTGGTGTTGTTTGTGAAATCAAATTCAAGCCTGCATGCTAACATAGTCTTTTCCCCCTCTGGGCTAACTAATATGCATCCTACTCCTGCTCCATCATTGGATTTAGATCCAGCAAAAATTAATTTCCAAAATAAAGAGCTAACTACAGGTTTATCTACAAAATTTATGCATTTAGAAGTGTCTATTTGGGAAAAAAGTTCGACTTGAGATACAACAGAGTTTTCTAAGAAGGTGAAGTATAAGCATTGAAATTTTGTAGAAATGATTCTACTGCATAGTTTCCAATGATATTGTTACTATATGCAACCGGTTCATTTTCTCCTTCTAGCTCTGTGACTATGTACTTTTGATGTTTCTCACGATCAACCCTCATTTGATTTGGCTTGCTATTATAGGGAAGCCACATGTGAGACCAGTCAGTTGCAAATAACCAATAACCATGGAGTTTCTGACTAGTCTCTGCTAAGGATTATGCAATATAACTCAGGAATATCAGCCAAAAGTATGTCAATGACTTGACAAACTTGAGGGTTTGATGAAAGTCTGATATTTACTTGACTAAGTTCCACAACAACTTCGACTTGAAATCAATCTAACAGTACTATACACACAACAAATTTTTGAGTCTGAACATTCAACTTTGCACAAACTATTCTAGGTAAGATGTTAGATGAAGCTCCTGAATCAACTAAACATCTGTGTAAATTATTATTAAAGACTTCAAATGTAAGGAGGAATGGAGGAGTATGAGATTTAGATATTCCTTCAATTAGACCAATGTTGGTTGGATCAATCTTGTTTAAAGAGGTGCTAGGGGGCCTTCCCATTTCTTGGGTGGCTTGTGAGATCACGACAACAGGAAGTAGTGATGTAGGTACTGCTTTGAGTTCCTTGAGGAGAAGCTTCTGCTGATGTTTTAATTTTCTAAGCTCATGAAAGGTGATGTTTACCCTAGTTTTCTTCATATCATCAAAATATTATATTCCATTTCATCATAAACTATAATGGTTTTAGGTGAAAGTGAAGAATCCAATTGAGAAGGAGTAGTTTGAGTGTATTTTGGTGAAGGCTTATTACCTATTGTTTTGTCCCTGGGAAGTGGCGTTTTAGCCTTCTGCTTTGAATTTGTTTGTGACAAATCAACAAGGTTTTTACTTCGAGTGGCAATAGGCAGTGCTTCTTGAGTTTCCTCATTAGGAAGGATAAAATCCCACATTCCTTGTAACTCTGTCACTTCTTCATCATCCCTTTGTTCTTCATTTGAAACCTCATCTTCTTCTCCATATGATCCAACATTTGATATAGCATTTGGAGGTTTAGGATCAACAAGGGAATTCATTTTCAATGGTCTAAAATATTTCTTAGAGGAAGTCTTGCTACCTGTTTTTTGATATCAACCATTTCGTTAGACATGGTCTTGAGGACTTTATGTAACCCTTCAAGATCAAAAGGATATTTAGGTGGTTTCTTCTTGGAGTCATTCCTGAAATCCACTTTCTTATATTTTCATTCTTATAATGCATTTTTCTTTTCTATAGCTAGAATGTGTTTTTCTACAGCTATTGCCTCTTTCATATTTTCTGCCAAAGTCGGTTTGGCAGCTCTATCAACGAAAATAGTTGTGTTTGAAGGTGGAGCAGAAATATACCACTAATTTTGGACCTCATCACTAGGCTTATATGCCATTGGTATCTTATTCAATAATTTATTGAAGTAAGTGTTGAAGTCTTTAATGGGTTCTTTCGGTTCAGCTTTCAAATTGGAGAGATCATTGATTAGGGTAGTCGTGGATCTATCATCTCCAAATTTAGTTAAGAATTGTTATTGAAAAGCATCCCAACTATTGATTGAACTTGACAGTAATGAGAAGTACCATGAGCCTGTTGCTTCATGTAAATCATAGGGAAATAATCTTACAACTGCATCTTCTTCTACTACCCCATTCAAATTAATGAACAACATAAAAAAATTTATGTGTTCCTCAGCAAGTAAACCATTATCTAGGTTGATCTTGGGTAACTATTTCTCTGGATGAGCTGATAATGGATTTAAGGGTCTAGCCATCCTGACAACTCTAGGATTTGTCCATGGCCTTGGAGGATTTTGGGCCATTGTTGGTATATGAGTAGAGGAAGGTGTAGCAATGGTTGAAGGTGATTGGGTAGAGGAGGGTTTCGCTCCTGTACCTGTGCAAATCACGATCTAGAGTGGCAAGGTGGATGATTGATCTTGTGATGGTATAGACAAAATGAGTGAATATGAAGATTGTGTTGATGAGAGAACCTCACTGTGAGATTCGGATGGTGTTTTCTTAGCTTTCTTATGGCTTGGTAGAGGAAATTTGAATAGGGGGATTCCAATTTTTTCACTCTGTGCTCTAGCTAACCATTGAGATGGGGTAAACTAAGAGGTAACACTATCTGGGATAACTTAGATTCTTCTTGAGATAATGAAATCCCCTGTAATTTATGAACCAAAGATTGGACTTCAAGGGCTTCAGTAGAAGAAGAATAATCAAGGTTCTTTGGGATTTCAGTAGTGTGCTTTATAGTTTTCTTTGCAACTTCTCACTTAGGATCGGGAGATCTGGAATGCAATCAAGAAGTTGGACATGATGGTGAGGGCGCTTTACTCTTAGAATGGCCTGTTGATTTGGACCTACTTGCCATTCATAATCAGGCCCTCCTTCTAGTGCCAAAATGTTGAAGCCTCGAAAATCGTTGCTTAAAACATGGAGGAAAACTACCCAGTCTGGCCCTAGGTTGGCAGTTCCTTTTCCGTTTGGTGCGGTGGCTCCGACTGGGGATAATGGGACCAGTTTCCCAATCTAATTTATGATAGTGTCGATGGGGTGATATGTGATATCGAGAGTAATGTTCAAGCTAAAAGTAATCTAATCTAAACTAATAATCACATGCATTTACCCTAATTTAAACACTATCTAATTATGACTATAACCGAGAATAAATTTGAAGTATGAGATCTACAATATTGTCCAAAAGCAATTGGTAATAAAGATCATTCAATTGCAATAAGAAGTGAAATTTTTTAACAATAATTGTTTCATATAAATAGTTAGCCGAAACGATTGTGAAAGATATATCGCATAAGAAATTATTCATGTATTAAACATAAAATTTAGGCCATCATCATACAGAAGTGCAATAATGCTAACCAAGATTCAAACTTTCATACCTAAACAACTTCAAGAGAAATTATTGCTTAATACATAAGTAGAACAAAATTACAAGATAAAAGTACCATTTGTAATAAGTCCTGCTCATGTGCTTCAGAAATATTGATCTACTTCCAATCAATCCAACACCATATAAGAGTACAAAAGTGAAATTTCAGTAGACTATGCTAGATAAGATGAAAATAAATCATGTTCCATTCATTTCACTAGAACTTCCTCAAAGGGACAAAAGTGCATGTTTTGAAGATTATTTCTGATAAAATTTATGGACCCCTCTCTAAATGCATGAGAGGGGTTTAAATACTAAACTATAAAACTAAAAATAGATTATTACAAAAATAGTTGAGGAGGTTTAAACGACCTTCCTCATATTATGCTAAATAATAAAAAAAATAGAAATGAACATGGTGACTAACTGTTCTGCATTTGATCTTTTAGATCGCAAATGTCCGTCATGAGCTTGAGTTGTGTCGGTTAGCCAATTTCAACTTTCAACTACCCAGTGAACACGGCGTCGGTTAGTGTTGGCACCATTTTCTCTGTAGAAGTGGTTAGGCATCATAGTGTCATCCACTAGCTGTGAGGTTTCACTAAATCTTGCCAATGTGCTTCCCAGTTTAACCTGGTTGTTTACCAAATTGCTTCTCCTTTTTCTTTTTTTAACTGCCTCCACTGTAGTTCAAGTTGTTTGACATTCGGAAGAAAACCTGGAATAGACTATGCTACCAGGTTGGCACTATGCAAATTTTCATTGATGTTCTCGATAACATTGTTTGTTGCCACTGTTGCATCTCCGGTTGCCCTTTCTACCTATCTAAGCCTAACCTCCCAGTCTGCAATTAAAATTTCCATGTGTGATTCCTCCAGTTTGGGCAAGTCAGCTTTTCTCCGATCTTCTGAATTCTGCCAGGTAATGAAGTTGGAAACTCTTTTGAATATTTCATCATATTCAAGTCTCATCTCAACGACTTGACTTGTCAATTTGTCGCTTGTTTTGCAATAAGAATTCCATTGCAAAATCTTCTGGCATAATAGTTCCTTTTGGTGCATCGCTCAGAGTTAAGGCCAAGTGCTTCAATAATAAATTGATCAATTTTTGAATCATCCTTATGCAAATCAGTTATTTCTTGTAACTGCACTTCCTTTTATGCTAATCTGGCTTGATGTCTTATTTGTATCTGCTCAAACTCTTGTTGGAGCTTAGCTAACTATGTTTCTGCTTGCTGGTTGGATTTTGCTTGCTATAATTGTTTTCAAATGACACAATTTTATTTTATTTTTCCTTAAGAAATGTCTTCACCTCTATTTCTTTGTCGATATTCATTGTAGCATAGGCCCCTGCAAATTGTGATGGTCTAGTAAGATTTTCGGATGGATTGATGGTTGAGTCTTTCCAGACAACATCCATCGGTTCATTATCAGGGGTAGTAACAACTGTAGAATCCAATTTCCTTTTCTTCCTTTGTCTTTTAACAATTGCTTTGTGTTGTGGGCTATAAAACACATCTAAAGGGGGAATCTCCTCAATTCTCAAAACAATTTCAGAGGTGGGAGTGACAGGAATGTGCTCTACCACTTGAGTATTTACAGTCTCCTTTGCTGTAATTTCTTGAGTTGCTTTCTATTGCGGAGTTTGGAACTCTGGCATTTGTTCCTCTACATCTAGGTTTTTATTAAAGTTCTTCCATTCTTCCTCTAAATCAATCACCAGGGGTTTTATTAGCTAGGTGGAGGTGGAATGGATTTCAACCTGTTTTCTAGCAAAAGTTTGCTCATCTATATTTTCTATAGATTGGGCTATATCTTTTTCTAACTCCCTGCTTCTGCTTTTCCTATTTTTTGATTGTTGCTCTGACTGCTCTGACTCCTTGATAGAATTCTCTTGGGATTCTGCACCAGAATCAGTTTTAGAATTTTCTTTGGAATCTCCTTCTAGACTTACATTGGGAGTTGGCTCCCTTATTGGTTCAATCAATAATTGGTCCAATGGGATGTTATGTAAAAATTAGTTAGATTAGGTTATTATTAAATATTAGTTAAATTAAATGAAAGGGCACGATCATAAGATCACGCCCTTTCCCCAAAGGGTGTTCCTGGCGGTATATAAGCTAGGCTCCCGCAATTGTAATATCATATATCTGTAAATTCATCTTTTAATAAAATATTTATATTTATATATTCTGCGTATCTGGGGTTTTCTGTTTCATTTGGTTTCAGAAGCTGTTCAGTTCTCCGGCAAGACGCTGCACAAAACCTTTCATCTGCTGCCCAAACCTCTCTTCATACATGTATTAATTGCTGCCTTCCGTCTCCGGTGGGCTTGCCGCTTCACGGCCCTGTCTGGGCGCTCCTGTCATCCGCTGACCGCTACGTCCCTGTCATCTGCTAACCATGCGGTGTGTTTCCCGCATCTATTGTTCCCATCCGCCCTGTCCACAAGCCACACCATCTGTTGTCTGTTGTTCGACTCATCCCTTAACCTTCTGCCACGTCTGCCATCAAACATCGTGGCCATTAACTCTCAGACGCACCCTTTCATTCCAATTAAACATTTTAAATTCGATATTCCTTCAGAAAATAAATTCGATATTTTCATTA
>APFE030985578.1:10553-21555 GCA_000404065.3 Pinus taeda
ATTTGGCCTTAGAGTGCCACATAAGGGTCTTCTAGAAGCCTCCTTTCAACCTACACATGTCAACAATCTCAACCCATTGGTTAGGTATAAGCTTATGCACATTATTTCCTAAATTTTAACCACAAATTCACTTAAAAGGCTTAGAATTAATAAAGATTGGAAAAACATAAATGTGGCCCAATGATAATGAAAGTGGGATGAATGTGGTGACATAGTAGTGAAATGGAGGTGATATAATGGACATAATAGTGAAAGTGTGATGGAAATGAATGACATTTTCAAGACTCAACAGGTCCTAGCCCCAGATCATGTGCGATGGGCATGACCACCAGTGAGAGGCAAAGCGCTTGGTGGAGAGGGTGGGATTGTAAGTCTTGGCCCATGGTCCCATCGACCACCATATTTCCATGTGGAGGAGGTATAGGTGGAGGGCATGGGTGGATAGGCCTCGGCCCCTAATCACATCAATTCCATGTGAGGGTGGAAAGTTGGTCCTGGCTCCCAACCCTATGGACAATTATATGACCACTCTCCAAGACAAGCGGTGCAGAGATGGTGGGGATGAGAAATTGGCCTCGGCCCCAACCACATCGACAGCATGTGACCATCCTCCGATGAAAAAGGAACCAAAGCCGGTGGGGGTGGACAATTTTCCCTAGCCCCTGACCTTATGCGCTCCACGTGACCTAGTTTTTGTGCATAGGGGTTATTTGAAAAATTAAAGAAGCAACAAATTGCACTTTTTGTGGTAGGAATCTTGTTAATCCCAGGTGAAATTGTCGCTCAACGGGCTATGTAAAGGGTGAATTTGCAAGATAGTTAGCAAGTTTTACCAATATGTAGGATAGATAACAAAGCTTGTCTTGGAGAAGCCTTGATCAATTTTTAAACTTTTTGAGCTCAAGAAGAGCTTGGATGGGAGTTTTTGAGTGTCCTAGACTAAATGATAGCCTCCATTTTCTGATTTGAGAAATTTGCGATGGAATTTTTGCAGAATTAAGTATTTTAGTGCTAGAGGCAGAGTTAGATTTGCAGCAGTTTGGAGGCATATTTGAGCATGGAGAGAGCCTAGTTAGAGGTTTTCCAGCCTTCCAGTTTCATCTACAACAGTTGTTACTTCTGTAGAGCAGCTCTTTTAAGTCTTTTCTCAAAATATTAAGGAGAGAATACCTTTTAAACTCTTCTTTGTGGAGGAGTTACATGTTTATGCTTTTGATTTCTGATGGAGTACAAGGACATATTATGTGAGAGTCCTTTTTATGTTGAAATTTTCATGACTTGTTGTAGGGAGTCATTTTTCTGAGTGAGAACTCTCTATAGGAGAATGTTTCTTTATAGGAGAAACAAGCCACTCTACCATCAACAAGTTGTATGTAGCCATTTGTTGTTGAAATCAATATATGGTCTAGTTGTTGGAGTAGGCCCAGAGATGTATCCCAGGAAGGGTGAACTTCGTCATCAAATGTTGGTTTCTTATCTTCATGTTTATCATTTTGAATGCATGTGTATTTTTTTCTCTTTTAAGCTCATGTTGAAAACTTAACTCACAATCTTGAAGAGGTTGTGAAACTTGTTTACCTTTAAAGACCCATTTTGTTAACGTGCAAAGTGTTAGAGGATGGTTAGTTTTTGATAGGAGGAGTTTTCCCCCATTTTCATATCATTAACTCATATATTAATTATTTTTATAATTAATAATAATGATAATGATAATAATAATAATAATGATAATGATATCCTTCCGTGGTTTTGGACGTGGAGCGGTTTGACCTGGTAGCGAAGCCTTGCGCTTCGGCACCTGCACCCTATGTACCCCTGCCATGTGGCCCCAAGGCCCTAGGCTTTCTTTCCTATGCTCTTCAGTTGAGAGACTATTTTGTGGCTCGTTTGCCGCTGGGAGGAATTCGTGGTCATGGAGGTCCCGAGCTCGCCCTAGGGGGCCCCCCTCCTCCGCCTTCTTCTTCTGCTGAAGCCTTCTCTCAGCTCTTGCCTGGTTTGCCACAAAAGAAAAAGAATGAAGCTGCAAAATTCATCAAGAGGCTTGAAGATATTCCTAAAATCTCCCTGCCGCCAGAGACTCCGATCCAAGTCGCCCTGTCCTTGGCTGAGCGGGCACTTGTCGGATAGTTCACCAGACTATGGCCTTCTGCTAAGTCCACTAAGAATTGGGTCAACAAGAACTGGGCTCCTTTGATCAAGAATAGCATCACATCTTATTTCTTAGGACGAGGGTTTTTTCTCTTTGAATTCACCTCTAAGGAAGACAAGGATCCAATCTTCTAGAATGGCCCTTATTTCATGGGCCCCTAGGGCCTCTATCTTAAGAAATGGACGTCGGATTTCGACCCTGCAGTTGACGTTCCTATGGCTATTCTGGTGCGGGTCAGGCTTCCAAATCTCCCAGTGCATTGCTGGAACTGGAACTCGTTGAAGCACATCGGCAACGCCCTTGGGAAATTCATAGACCGGGCAAACAACAAAGATCAATATGACTATGCCCAAATTTGCGTAGAAGTAGATCTAGAGGTGGGACTTTCGGAAGCCATCAAAATCAAAGTAGGAAGCTGGACTCACTTATAGAAGCTTGACTATGAGCAATTACCCTTCAAGTACCGAAAATGCCATGTCTACGGCCAATTCGCCAGAGGATGCCCAACCAATGTTGATCCAGCTAAGGGTAAAGAAGAAGGTTGGAATCAGGTCACCCGTGCCAAGAAAACCCAAAAAAATGTTGGTACAACCGAAAGAGGCCCTCAGCAACCCCCTGCTAGAATGGAGCAAGAAAATAAATTCACCCCTCTGAGCTCACAAATAGAGGAAACACAAGAAGCATATATCCAAAAATCAACCCCCCTCACAAAAGATACCCCCTCTTCATCCAAGGGGGCAAGCCTTGCTGAAAGCTCCAAAGGAAACACTGTAGAAGTCGAGGAAGTTGAGCAAGAATCTAAAGGCTCGGAGGAAGAAGGTGAAACAGGATAATCCCAAGCCTCGACAAGGAGATCCACAAGAGGCCGCAAAATAGATCGGGAAAAAAGAGAGCTGGAAACTTTCAAAGATAAGCTCCAAGGCAGCTAGCCAACTCTTGAAAAGCTATTAGCGACAAAACCTAAGATGGCAAGAAATCAACCCCAAGGCTCCAAGGGAGCCAACTAGAAATACAAATGATGAAGATTGTCTCCTGGAACTGTAGAGGTATGGGGAGCAGAATCAAAGAAGAAGCCAGGAGAAGTTTAATCAGGACAGAAGCTCCAGGCATACTTCTCATCCAAGAGACCAAACTGGAGGAATCCATCTTCCTTCAGGTAAGTAAGAAACTCTGGAATAAATGTGAGGCGAAAGCAATCTCAGCCCGAGTGGCTTTCAGTGGGGTGGGAACCCTTTAGAACGCTAACAAATTCTCAGTCATTTCTCATACCCTCTCATTGGTTGTTGTTAGAATTGCAGCATGTAGATACAAATCAAATTTTTAGTCTCTTCAACGTGTACGTTCCTCTAAACGGCAGGGAAAAAAAGGCCTGCTGGGACTCCTTAAGAAACCAAGCAGATCTAATTAATCTCGAGAATATCATCATTGTCGGAGACCTAAACCTCACTCTCCTGTTAGCAGACAAGAGAGGAGGCACCATTGTTCGGGATCCAGCTAGGGAATGGGTAGAGGACCTTATGTAGGATTGGGACCTGCTGGACATCAAGCCAACCTCAGGCAAGTTCACTTGGACTAATAAAAGAATTGGTCCTGGCCACATAGCTACCAGGTTGGACAGATTATTTCTTCAAAGCTCTTTTCTTCTTCTTGGATTAGAGGCTAGAGTCCATATTCTCACTTGTAGTACTTCCGGTCATAAACCCATCAAGCTGGAACTCATGTTTCAACTTGATCTTGGACCTATTCCCTTCAAATTTAGCCTGCTCTAGGCTAAGGAATTGAACTTCATGCAATTAGTTAAGGGCATTCGGTTGCAGCCGGTTGAAGGCTCCCCCTTTTTTGTCTGGGAAGAGAAGCTCAGAAGAGTGAAAAGTGCGTTGAAAAGCTGGACCAAATCTCTGCCCAATCCAGCCAACGAAAGAAAAAATATTCAACGCGCTCTGGAAGTTCACCATCTTCAAGGTGAAACAGCTGACATAACAAAAGAGATTCTAGATAAAGAAGCCATGTTTCAGCAAAACTATCATAAGGCTTGTCTAGCTGAGGAGGAATACTGGAGACTTAGGTCTCGTAGCCTTTGGCTTAAAGCAGGGGACAGGAATTCTTCTTTCTTTCACAAACAAGCTCAGCCCAGGAAATGTACCAATTCCATTTCTGAAATCAAATATGGTTCTCTCATTCACAAGGATACTGAAAATATCAAAAAAACACCCTCCCTTCATTTTAAAAGCCTGTATAGTGAAGATATAAATCTGGATCAAAATTTAGATATGATGGACGTGGTCCCCTCCTTGACTTTTGCTGAAATGAATCACCTCCTTGAAGCTAAAGTCACCAAAAATGAAGTCAAGGATGCCCTTTTTGTCATGGACCCAGACAAAGTCATTGGGCCAAAGGCAGCACGAACTCTATTTTTCTTGCTCTCGTTCCCAAAGAGAAGGGGGCCAACTCCTTTAATAGGTTTCGCCCGATTTTGCTCTGCAATATTAATTACAAATTGATCACCAAAGTCATCGCTAATAGACTAAAGCCCATCCTCCCCAAAATCATATCGGAAAGCCAAGGAGGCTTCATTCAAGGTAGACAGATTGTGGACAATTTCATTCTGGTCCAAGAGGCAATCCACTCAAGTTTGAGTCGCAATGAAAAAGGTATGGTTATCAAACTTGATTTAGCAAATGCTTTCAACAGAGTTAGGCATATCTTTCTGTTGAAAGTCTTGCACAAGCTTGGATTTGAGGAGAATTTTATAAATTGGATTCGGGCTTGCATCTCGGAGCCTTGGATTGCCCCTTTAGTAAATGGCAGAGCCGCTGATTTTTTCAAAGCCACGAGAGGGCTCAGGCAGGGGTGCCCTCTCTCACCTCTTCTTTTTGTTCTTCAAGCCTCTGTCCTCAGTTTCTACCTAAATAAAAAAAGGGCAGATCAGGATATCATTGGACTCTGTATTGCAAGAGGTGTTAAAAACATAAACCATGCCCTCTTTGCAGATGACACCTTGTTATTGGGAGCAGCTTCTGTGCTTATGGCTTCCAGATTTAAAAGAGCTTTGGACAAGTTTTGCATGGTTTCGGGAAGCAGTCTAAACAATGGAAAATGTCATGTATTGTTGGAACATTACTTCTAGCTTGCTTAATGCCATTTCCATAACTTTTGGTTTCGTTGCATCCTCAAATTGGACATCCTTCAAGTACTTGGGCCTCCCGGTTTTCCTCAAAAGAGCCTACAGCAGAGATTGGCTCCCCCAATTGGAGAAATACAAGAACAAGTTGCCTGCCCAGGGATTTTCCTAGCTCAACATTGTTGGTAAGTCTGTGCTCATTAAATCTGTTCTTTCTAGTCTTCCCTTCAGGGAAAATTTTAAGAACACCCCCTAAATTTATAAGTATAATAAATGGGCGAATCTTCATGGTATATAGGAAAAATGGAAGGCGATTTTATCAATAATATAATATGTATGTATAATTTTTTGGCGAATCTCTCACCAGTCATGGCGAATATTTTACTCAATTATAAAATCTTGTAATATCTTGGTATTACCATGGGTTATCATAAACGTGGAGCTTAAAAATTACTATTAGTAATTTATAAAAATTAATAAAATTAATAGTTGATTTTTATTTTAACCAAGCTAAAGTTAGAACATCCATTTTTACTCTTGATCCAACCCTGAGAGGGATCAAATATTTTTTCACTCTATGCTAGTTTGCATATCACAATATTTGATACCTCTCGGGGGTTAGTAGATCCAGAGTAAATATGGATCTATGCTAGTTTAATTCCCCCATTTAAATAGGCTACATTCTAGGTGAATACCATGGGTCAATACCATGTCCCATTTTGGTGAATACCGTGGGTCAATACCATGTGCCATATTTTTATTAATTCAAATAATAGGGTTAATAATGGTTTTTTTGCATTGTATTAATAACAATCTAGTCCATGGTATTTGTCCCATAGTATTTTGCCCATAGATTTCACCTAAATATAACACATTTTTTGAGTGTTCGTAAATATAAGGTGACTTATGGAGTAAATATAAAAAAATGTTTTATGTTTTTACCATACCTCTCGTTTATTTATATTTTTATTAATTTACTATACCTCTTTTACAAATATGGTATTTGGCCCATAGGATTCACTTAAATAAAACCTCTTTCTTGAGCCTTCATAAATAGAAGGAGGGTTATGGACTAAATATAAAAAGAGGTTTTACTTATTTACCATGCGTCTAGTTTATTTATATTTTTATTTATTTACCATGCATCCACTTTACTTATATTTTTATTTGTTTACACCCTTGCATGTATATAAGGTGACTTATGGAGTAAATATAAAAAATGCTTTATTTATTTACCATACCTCTCATTTATTTATATTTTTATTAATTTACCATACCTCTTTTATAAATATGGTATTTGGGCATTTGGCCCATAGGATTCACTTAAATAAAACCTATTCTTGAAAATGGGCGAATGGATTCACTTACATAAAACCTATTCTTGAAAATGGTGAATGGAAGGTTGTAACTCCTAATTTCAAGGGCGAAATTTACCTTTTTTACCCTCTCCCTTAAAATAAGGTGGGCTATTTGAGGTTATTTGTAAAAATGTACTATGATACAAAATATTCGCCCACTAAAAATTTAAAACCCCTTAATTTCCCCAAAGGGCAAACATTCGCCCCTAAAATCACCCCTATTGGTCATGTGGAATGAGGATCCACTATCAAGATACTAGATACAACCCATCATCAATGACACCATGCATGCGATGAGGGTAAAGTCCATTTCAAACTGAGGGGCCAATGCCTCACCTTTAGATCCTTCCAAGGATCGATTCTTGGACTTATTAGATGGGAAATTAGTCGCATAATGTCCCATCTTGTGACAATTAAAGCATTCTACTTTAGACATGTCACCCTTCTTCCCTCCATGAGAAGAATTCAATTTGAAATAGGAAGCCTTCCCCTTCCCTTTCCTTGCCTTACTTCTAAGGCCAGATTTTCTTCATCATCATTCTTGGATGACGAACCATCTCGTGTGCTCCTCTTGATCTCCTCCTGCATAAGATCCGACCACAGTCATTCCCAATTTGGTAGTTTCTCCCTTCCATTCAAAGAGTCTTGGTAGCTATTCCAACTCTTTGGAAGGCCAAGGAGAGCGAGGCTCACCATATCCCACACTTCCAAGCTCATCTCTACAGGCGGTGGGCTTGTTGAGATATGTGGAAATAGTATCACCCTTCTCCATCTTGATTCTTCAAAGCTTATCCATGAGCACCAATTTCCTCTAGTTGTTTTTGTTCTCGTAGAGGTCCTTCAATGTCTTCCACATTGAAAATGGAGTATCCTTCCCATGGAGACTCGAGACAATATGGTCTCGAACTCCCTCAAGGATGATCCATCTCACCTTCGCCACACACTTCTTCCACTCAGCCAACTCTTGTGCATTAGTTGAAGTTCGCTTTCAGATTTACTAATCAATGAATTCCTTCAAGCCATTGTCTTCTAATACAACTTCCATTCTATCTTTCCATGCTATGTAATTCAAGTTATCTTCCAAGGTATAATCAAGTCTCAAGACATAGAACGCCATTTGGCAACCTTCCAGTATGATATGAATTCGGTTTGCACCTGCAACCTCGAACTTCAAACTTTGAATTCTCTTCTCAGTATACTATTCACAACTCTGATACCATGTAGAAAATCTATGATAGGTTAACCTGATAATGCAATATAAATAAAAGAAAAATACTATAAGCTAGTTCTACTATCAATTTGCGGAAGCTTAAATATTAAGCTAAACAATATAACCAGAAGAAGAAGAATCAATGGCACAATACACATGAAAATACTTTGGGGAAAGCCTAAGCTAAAAACCCCACACTATTGTATTATCATACATGGTGGAAATACATAGGAATTATACAAAGCCTTAGCTCTCACAGCTAGCCATCTCTTAATACAATCCTCACAGATGCTAACAGGAAACCTTGGCTTCTCTCCAACCTTCCTCTCTGCCCGCCAAGCTCCTATTTCCTTGCACTTTTCCTTGTGGATGATTAGACTATTACCAAGTGGAAAAACAAGCCTTCAAAACTGCACAATCCTCAAGGATGAATCCTTGACTGCATGCATGAGTTTTCTCCATGAGAAAACACATGCAGATGATAGTAAACTGTCCTTGAACATTAATCTCAACTGGGTCTTTCTCAAAATAGACATGCATGAGTTTTTGATGAGGGAATCTTTAGTTAACTCAGGTAGCACTAGTTGAGTGCATTAATGGATCAACTGACTGTTAAGTCACTATTAATTCCTCAAACAGTTTGGAATTGATTTAACTAGACTTAACTCAATAAACTAAATTAACTGATTACAACTCAAATATAACTCAGTCTTATCTCCTCAGTTTAAGGGATAACTCTTGCATGAATTCAGAAGGACTTCAAACTTGAATTTCTCCAACTAATTAATTTAAAATAAATTTATTAATTATTTCCAAGTAGCTATTAAGACTAAATTCAATTTTAATTAACAATTTATTTCGAGGACAAATTAAATTGGAATATTCTTGTTGCCATATTTCAACACTCCCTCTCAACAAGAAAATGGATTATCTGCCACCCAGATCCTGTCTCCATGGAACTTGAATTTACACATTGACAATGCCTTTGTCAAAATGTCAGCTTCTTGCTCCTCTGTCAAAATATACTGCAACAACATGATCCTCCTCACTACACAATCTCTGAGATGATGATACTGGATGTCGATGTGCTTGGACCTATGATGAAATGCTGGATTCTCAAAGAGTTTGGTACAACTCTGATTATCACAATAGATCACAGTTGGTTCCATCCTCTGATCAAACAAAGCAACTAGGATTTTCAGCATCGAGATGGCCTCACATGCTACTTGACTTGCAGCCATGTATTCTATCTCTGCCGAGCTGAGTGCAACCAACCTCTGTTTCCTACTATACCAAGAAAATGCCACTGGCCCTAGGTTGAAAATCCCTCTTGATGTTCTCTTCTGATCTGATGGACTCCCTGCCCAATTTGCATCAGTGAAGCTCTGTTGCTTCACTCTCTCTGTCTGTTTGTGCCATAATCCATACTGAGATGTGCCTCAAAGGTATCTTAATAGATGCTTTTCTGCCTTCCAAAACATCTTATTAGGATGAACCATCGCTTGACTTAGCTAGTTCATGACATAACAAAAATCTGGTCATGTGTTCATTAAGTACATCAGTGAACCCACAAGCTACTTGTACACAATAGCCTCTACCACTTTTCTTGAAGTAGCAACCTCCTTCCTCCAGTTACATGCTAGAAGAGTCTGCATGGGATTGCACTTCTCCATGTGGGATCTATTGAGTATCGCATTGGCATACTTTCCCTGAGACACAAACAACTCCCCTTCCTTCTACCACACTTCCATGCCAAGGAAGTAATGCACGAGACCCATGTCTTTCATCTTGAATTCTCTTGCAAGGCCCTCCTTGCAAGACATGATCAACTGATCATCACAAGTCAATATGAGATCATCAACATAAAGTACGATGATCAACAAATTACCTCTCACCAAAGGAATAGGGTTATTTTTGGCCATTGTTGTTTACCCCATAGAGTGATCCATCATTGATTCTAATCCATCTGTTCGTGATTTGTAATATACCCGTAAGCCTCCTTGAGGTTGAAGCATCCTATAGAGTTTTTCCCCACCTTAATTTTTCCTCCTTGTGGTCCACATGAATTTGATATTCCTGGAGGATCCCATCAAAGGAGTCTTAGTTCAAATTTTCAGGAAAGGGTTTCCATTGAAGCTTATTAAGACATTCTTTAAATCTACTTCCATGAGTAATTGGTTTCCAGTAGTGAGCTACTTGAATTTTCCCTTTTTCCTGCATGGAATTTTGGAGAGGGGAATGATGATTGTCACTGAGGGTTGGGATTTTCTGCCAAGCATCCTCCCAAAATAAGGCACTTTTCCTACTACGTATCTCCTTAATTTGTACATCTATATCACTTCTTTGTTCTTCCCCGCCTTATTCCCATGGAAAATTTTAGGGGCTAATATTCGCCCAGTGGGCTAATTTTCCATTATTTTTCCACAAAATGATTCGCCAATTTCCATTTTTATAAAAGATGATTTGCCCAAATTTTAGAATATAAAATTATTTTACCTTAAAAATCGCCAACGTTATATAGAGACTATATATAAAATGGTTATAAATTTGAATAATTTTACAAATATATCAATAAACATTTTATAGTTTTCATATTAGGGATTAGTGAGATTCGCCAATGTTTTAAAGTTCAAGAAAATTTTCCATCCTTAAAATTTTCCCTGCTTATTCCATATGGAAGAACCCAGAGCCTCGATGCCTGATTGTTATAGACATATTTGGGCACTGCAACCCCAATCTTATATGTCCATAAACCAAGGGATTCTATGTCCCTAAAAGTGTTGTTTCATACCCTAAAGGAATAAGGTCAATTGATTACATCATCTCCCAGAAGTTCTCCATGAAAAACTGCTCATAACTAGTCAAAACTGGACAATCTCACCTGCTCCATGGTCAAAGTGCAATGCATCCCACCTAATGCACATGGGGGGTGCGATGAATACTGAAAAGCCCTTCTATGGGGTGTGATGGGTGAGAGTAGACAAATGGCAGAGACAATTTGCAAGGTGGATGATCATGGAATCTTCTAGAAACTTCTCCTATGACACTTGCCTCTCTGAATTCGCCCAGGGATGAGTAAGAGATCATGGAAACTCCAAGTGGAACTAAGAAATATCAGAGAAATGACACTAATCAAAATCCTAGAAGCTGACTCACCCACCTGC
>APFE030985583.1:0-17640 GCA_000404065.3 Pinus taeda
CTTGTGTGCCTTAACGTTTTTCCTCCAGCTCACTCTGACTTTCCTTTTTTGTGTATGTTTGATGGCTTGGATGATGCATTCTCCATCCATGCCATGTTTTATTTATATGCCTCCATGTGGTCCCTCAACACGAACCATTGTGCCTGTTCAATTTCTTTCATGGGTTGGCTCTCCTCCATAACGTGCAGCCGACCTACCATTTAATTCTCCCATCAGTGCCCATCGTGTCGCTTGGTTGGGTTGCGGGTTAGCCTGCCCATGCTGCTCGCTGAATCGCCCATGCCGATGTCGTGTCATCGGTCACATTTCTCCCATTTTACTTCCACACGACTTTCCCACCATGTCCACTGTCGCAACTGAACGCGCCTAGCTCATCTTCACACTTGGGCGCTTTGCTTGCACAGGCACTCGCCCACCCAAGCCCCCAACTTGAGTCGCCCAACATGCCTCTACCTAGTCCCTAACCTGTGCTTGCCCATCGTGTCTGCTACAATGTGCGTGCTTGCCTATCACCTTTTACCGATGGTGAGTCACCTTTAACCAACGACTTGTCACACATAATTGAACATCTACCTCTGAGTCATCTTTAAACAAATGATTCAACTGGAGTCACCCTTAACCACACAAGCTCCCATTACACATCTCAGGCATGCTTGCATGCCTTTAACCTCGATCATTAGTTTTCTGACTTTCTCGAGTTCTCGCCAAATCAAGGTCCTAACATCCTCCACCACTCTAAAAATGTTGTTGTTTTCGACAACCCCATCTCAGCAACCTCCATCGCTTAGACATATATCCATGTATCAGCACCTAGATAGTTTTGTCCATGACCTGCACCATGCACAAATATTGTCCAACTCTACAAGAACATTACGTGTTAGATCCCCCTTTGATGATGATGAGTTGGGTAGCTAATCCAACCGTAGTATCTACTCCACAAGAACACATGCATCTCACATCATCATGACCATCATCACATCTTGTTATCAATCACATCCATCTTGCACCAAATGTTTCCTCATCATGTCGAAGAGAGGACTCACTTCCCAGAGTAAAAGACAATGAGCCTCATCCCCATGATAGTATAGAAGGAGGGAGGGGATGTAAAATCCGAAGGCTTTCCATCCTCCTTCTCTAATAACTCAATCCACCTGTAAAATCCTCTTCTAGTCTCTCTAGGTATGCTTCATGAATCTCCTCCTGAGTCTTCGACTTCACATCTATGTTATCCTCCATTGCCTCTAGTCTTCCTGTCAAGTTGAAAATACTATCAGACAATGTCTCATAATCTGTCCCTATCCCATGAGTTTTGCCTCCACATGTTTCATCCTCTCATAAACCTCCTTATCTCGCTTAATATCCTCCACATTCATTGTTGTCAATTTACACCTAGCTGTCATAGCTGGCACAGTAGGTATCCCCAATGCTTCATCCTGTCGTCCATCATAAATATAAATATTCTTCATATGTGGAACCATCATAGTTTCATACTTATTTATGAATTCCATCCCTAGAACTGCTCGTACTCATCCATAAGCACTATTGTGAACTCGATCTTCCCAGACCACTCACCAACATGTACATCGACATTCTCTACAATGCCAATGACCTTGTTTGGTGGAGAGTTCACTGCCTTAACATGAGTTTGGGTTGGTGCAAATTTCAACCCAATTTTCCTTGCAACATCCTATCTAATGAAGCTATGGTTCGCATCATTGTTCACCATAGTGAGTAAAGTTCCTTCCCCAACCTTCATGTCAACATACTCAAACCTTTTCCTCTCAGGATCGCACCTTGGGATAGCCTCTATTGTTGTTGCAACACCAATATCTACATCATCCCAACCACTGGTTCTTCCTTCCTCTTTCCATTAGATTTTTCCAAAACTTCCATAGTCGGTCTTGAAGGACAATTCTTCACCGTATGCTCTTCTCCGCACAGCCAACACTTCAAAGGTTTCTTCATTTTTTGTTTGTCACCTACTTTTGAATGATCATCCTTTGTAGATTTCTCCTTTAGTTTGTCGGAATTATTCTTCTTCTCTTCAATCCATTTATCATAATGGTCTACCATCCTCTTAACCACAACAAATGCCTCCTCACATGTTTCAATATTTTTCCTCTTCACCTGATTTTGTGCCCAAGGTTTCAATCCAATGATGAAGTTGAACACCTTGTATTTATCCACCATATCATATAGTTCCAAGACCACACTCTCAAATTCTCATTAATATGACTGCAGACTCCCTGTTTGCTTAATGTACTTAATCTCCGTCCTTAAATCCAAAGTCTCATCTTGTGGGCTAAAGTGACTTTGCAATGCTTCCTTCATTTCTTCCCAAGTAGAGATGCCCTCAGCCTCATCGTGTGAAATCTGGTCTACTTTCCTTTTCCACCCCATCTTGGCATCCTTTCTAAGGAATTGAGTAGCTACCTTCACCTTGGCCTCCTCATTAGTAAATCCCAAGAATTTCAAGTATTTCTCCATATGCCATAAGAAATTACCAAGTGTTTTCGTGCTTCTCACCCTATCATAACAATCAGGTTCCTTGACTTTGATGTGAGCAGCTCCTCCAATTGGTCCCTGCCCAAGTTCTTTCTTCAAAATGGCTATCTGATTGAGATCCTCATCAAGAATCTTCCGCATCTTTGTGATATCTTCATATCGTACCTTGAGGTGCTCTTGAGCCTCTTCCTGCTTCGTCAACTTATATCTAAGTTTGAAATTCTCGACCTCCAATGCAGTCATCTTTGAAGTTATCTCATCCAAGTGATCCAACATATTGTTCATGAAAACTGTCTCGGGACTCATGCTAGACTCGCATGTAACCTGTGGTTCCTCCATGTTGTCCACCATCATATTTTCCTTAGAACATTTTACGACCATACACTTCCTCTTTGGCGCTAACCTGTAGCCTTTACCCTGCCAAATTTCTTAATGTTGCACTATGACCAACTACATAGTGTCCAAGCTTCAATACCAACTCCAACCTCTCCTTGTCATATTCCTTCATTTCTCCAAATTTAAATAAACTCTACATGCCTTGAGCTAAGCTATGATACGACCTATCACACCCCTACCCTTGTGGTAGTCTTTCAGCCATGCATAGGGGTTGCAGCACCACCGTTCTTTTTCTTTTCACCAACACTCAAGTACTCAGACTACACCTAACCCACACCTTAGCCAATTTTTATCACAAGTGTTTATTATATAGTGGAAAACATTGAATTATATCTCATTATTCTAATCTTCAATAGCAGTAAAAATAAAACATCACAACAACTTAAAAATATGCACTATATGTGGAGGAGTGACTCCCAATTAATATGAGTCTACCCAATATAGATATTCTATAATTCAATTGTACAAAATAACTGTACAAAGTTCGTGCAACCTTCAAAATATCATCCTGCACACTTCCTTCAAAGTTCTTGCACCTCTACTAGCTCGTCATGTAGCACTACATGCCTTACCCAAACCTACCACTATTGTCATGCACACCATGCACATTCTACCCGACCCTTGTGCATTGTTCGGAACTGCCTTTCATGTAGCGCAGGTCACCCACACTATCGATCCACCCTACCTACCGTGTGGGAGTACTCTTCTCGACCACTTATATCATTTGACCATGCCCATACTACCAGATCACAACATTATCCAACACTATTGTTCAGTGTCGTTGTCACTCGCCCACACTATCGTTCAACCTTGTTGCGCAGTAATGTGTAGCGGCACTGAATCATGCCCGCTTGAACTGCCAAAATACAGAATTGAGTTATGCTCTTGTTTTAGGATTACCATAACACTACAACTTGCTTGCTCAATTGTTTAGTGCCCTGTGGAACCCCAAATTCACCTTCAACAACATTTTCAGTCCTACTCCCCTTGGTCACACCTCTGCCTTCTGTGCCTTGGTCTTCTCCCTTTACATCACTCTGAATTTATGTTTTTGTGTATTGCTAGGATGATGCCTCTCAATCCATGCCATGTTTTATTAATATGCCTCTATGTGGTATCTCCCCATGAACCATCACATCTGTTCGCTTTCTTCCATTAGTCAACTCTCCATAATGTGCAACCAACCTGCCATGTAATTCTCCCATCATTGACCATCATGTTGCTCGAACGGTCCTTCCTATCAACTCATCGACACCAATGCCATGTCATCCATTGTGTTTCTCCCATCAAACTTCCACATGACTTGCCAACCGTGTCCACTATCGCAGCTCGACTCGCACAGCTTGTCAACACACTTGGGCACTTCATCCGCCTGGGTGCTTGCCCACTCGGGCTCCGAACTCAGGTCTCCCGACATGCCTATACTCGGTGACTTGCATGCGATCTCCCATCATGTCCGCTACAATGTGCATGCTTGCCTGTCACCATTAACTAACGATGAGTCACCTTTAATCGATGTTTTTCCACGCATAACCAGACATCGAGCTTTTATTCGGCTTTAACTGAATGCACCAACCCGAGTTGCCTTTATCCGAACACGAGCACCCATTTTACATCTCAAGTGTGAATGCATGCCTTTAACTGTGATCGTCGATTTTTCGACTCTCTCAGGCACTCAACAATTCAAGGCCTTCACACCCTCTCACTCTCTCTCTCTCTCTCTCTCTTCCCCTTCTCTCCCTCTCTCTCCCCTCTCTCTCTTACCTCACCCTCTACTCTCTCCTTCAATCTCTCTACATATCTCCCTTGTAAATCACTCTCTTTCTCCACTATTTTCCCTATCTTTCTTCTTTCCTCCCTTTCTCTCCCCTTTTAACTCCATCTCTCTCCCTCTCTCTCTCCTTCTCTCTATCGATTCCTCTCTCTCTCCCTTTGTTGCCCACCTCCCTCTATCTCCCCCCCATCACTCTGTCCATCTCCCTTTCCTCCAACTCTATCACTTTCTGCCTTCCTCTCTCCTTCTCTCTCTCCCCTCCATCTATGTGTCTCCCTTTATCTCTCTTCCCATTCTCTCTCTATCTCACTCCTCTCCTTTTCTCTTTCTTCCATCCTTTCCTGTCTCCCTCACTCTCTCTCCAACTCTCTGTTTTCACTCCCTCTCTCTATCCACCTCTATCTCTCTATGCCTTTCTTCTTTCCTCCCACTCTCTCCCCTCCAACTCCATATCCCTCTCCCTCTCTCCTTCTCTCTCCCCCCTCATCTATCTCTTCCATCTCATCCTTCCTCTCCCTCCCTCTCTCTTTCACCTCCATCTCTCCTTCTCTCCTTCCCCCCTTCTCTCTCTTTCGTCATCCCTTTCCATCTCTCTCTCCACCCTCCAACTTTTTCACTCTCTCCTCCCCTCCTACTCTCTCTTAAATTTGATCCCATTGTATTGGGTTTAAGAAACCATCTAAATTAAAAATACTCAATTGTTTATAAAATATTAAACCTATATTTTGGATCAATCATGTCAAAGAAAATATAATAATGAAAACTTAAAAGAATCATGCACTATCTTTCCTCTATTATTTTTTATCACTTTGTGCTTGCTCTAATTTTTGGTCCTTAGTAAGATGGATCTATGCTGATCCTTAAAGAATAATTTATTATTATATAATTTCAATCTTTATATATAAAAATATTATCATTTTTTTTTATTAAAATCTTGATTTAATTTCTATGGGAATATTTTTAGTAGTTTTGAGCATAGAGGATTGAGATATATCTCAAAAGTAATTAAAACTTTTTTCCTTTTAGATTTAATTAAAAAAAGGTTATAAAATTAAATAGTTATAAAATATTTTGATTGTGTAATAATTTATAGTTCTTGGGCACCTTGTATTGGCTCATTCATGAGTTAATAACAAAATAAAGATATAACAAATTGAATTTCATTATTTTTATTAATTCAAATTTTTATTATTAATTGAACCAACATTTAAATGTTTACACCATCCCCGCTATTGAGGTTTATATTACTTTTAAATCCTACTGGAGTTTGTATTACTTTTAAATGTTTATTTATTATTTTTAACTTGAGCCAACATTTAAATGTTTACATTTATTCTCAATATCGCTTTTAACTTTTAATTATTTTTTACTTTAGCATACATTTAAAATTGTTTACATACTTACGTTACACTTACACATCTACCCTATACTAAATTACAATTAATAAAAACTTACCCGTAGTAACATTATATAGTTTTACACTTTTACAAATTAATTAGAAATTCAAATTATCCATATAAATTTGGTTAAATCTACCATAAATTATATCTAATTATATAACTGTACTCTTGCCTATGTGTATAGATATCAACGTATTAACTTAAATATCACTCTACTAGATTAGACACATATCAGCTTATTAACTTTAACATATTTCTACTATATTTGATATTGATATAGTAAAATGATTATTAATTATCTAAAATTGAATTATAATAATGGTTTTTTTGTTATCAAATTTTTCTATCCTATAACACATAGAAAAGCCACCGTGGATGAAATTGAATAATTTGTCCCTCGTTTTATAGATTTTACAAAGTAATTAGAAATTGAAATTATCAATGTGAATTTTGTTAAATCTATTACAAATTATATCTAATTATATAGCTTTACTGTTGCCTATGTCTATAGATATCAACATATGAACTTAAATATCACTCTACTAAATTAGATACTGATATATATAAATATCACTCTACTAGATTAGATACTGATATATCTAAATGTTAAGATTAGCTTACTAGCTTTAACATATGTCTACTATATTAGATATTGATAATATAAAATGATTATTAATTATATAAAATTGCATTAGTAATAATAAGATTTTTTGCCATCAAATATTTCTTACAATATAACACATAAAGGAATTTCTGTGGTGTATAGGATATGTAATCGAAGTAACAGAGAAAAAAATTCAACACGGCCCAAAGAATAAATATTTGATGAATTCCCCAATGACAACTCGAAAATAGATTCCTTTTCATCACAACGGGGAATGCTAAGGAATTACATTACACCATTTGTGAAAGCGGACCGAACATAGCTCTTTTTCATGTAAAAGGCGATAAACTATTGTCTATGGTTTGTTTTGACCGAATACCCGAATACCTTCAAGGAATGAAGAAGCAACATGACTTACATAACTTAAATATGGAATGAGATATACACATTTTAATTATATTATAAAATATATATTATTAATTTTAATTATAATAATTTAAAAGTTTTTATATACATGTATATATACTTCAAACTTTAGTTATTGTGTTTCCCGTTCCCCTCTCATCGATTTTTTGGAAAATTCCACTGAATGGAGTCACACTCGCTCTTATAATGGGATATTTGTAGGGTGAAGTAATATGGATCAAATCTCCACCTTTTTTGGCTCTAATATTAATGGATATCATCCCAACTTTAAACATTGTGTTGTCTAGTTAGGGAAGTAGTGGCTATGAACTTGTTTTCCACAAAATGTAATAGACCCTAAATTTGAGGTGTATTCAAGTTGAACAAGAGAATACATAAACTATATGCTTTTTCATGTATTCGTCGGGAAATTTCTAGACACCTAACCTTCATAAAATACACTCTCTCTTTGGGTATAAGAAAATGGATACCCAAATTTCAAAACAATATTGAACTAGGAGTTAAGTGTTTATGCACTATTATATTGGCCAGAATAGAGGATTGTACATGGGTGTCCTAGAATGGACCATATGTTTATTGTTGAACAAGGCTTTATTTACACTTCTAGGCATAAAATTTTGTGCTAGATAAGTAGGAATTCACAACGTCATCAGTCTCGATCAGAATGTACTCATGGTTGTGGGAGGTCTAGGATGAAGAAACCCCTCTGGCATTGGAAATTTCCTTCGCAACTGAGGTTACCAATAAATCAAGGTAAATCCCTATTCCTAGATTCATGTTTATATCAACATTTTTGATTCACTCCTTCAATCTATAGTTATTTACTACCAATATGAGGTTTGGTAGTAGAGCCTCAACTATGAACACAACGACTTCCATTTTTTTTTAGTGCCAAAAAAGCAAGGTAAATCCCCTATGCCCACATTTGTGTTTTTAAGAACATTTTTGAACCACTCCCTGAATCTATAGATATTTACTACCAAGATGAGGTTTGGATGTAGACCCTTAACTATGAACACACCCACTTCCACTACTCCCAGCGCCATGAATATGTCTATCTCTACTATAATTTCCCTTTGCTATCCACAAATGTAAAAAATGAACCACTTCTAGCTCCTGATAATGAAGTTTTCTCTAAAGTGGAAAGCAAGTGAAGTAAGCCAAAATTTCCTCATTCACAATACACCTCCTTTGGTAAAATTCCACTATTTCTATGGGTCACTCTCATCTCTTTAACCCACTAATACCCACACATATGAGCAACCTCCTGACATAATTATGAAGAATTCCTCACTAAACTCCTTGACCTCTGACCTGCCTCCCTCCTTACCTACACCCTCACTACCCCCTTTGGTCACACCCCCCCATCATTTCACATCCTTACTTTGATTTTTTTCTACCCCTCCTAGTGGTTATCCTATCTTCCACGGTGGAAGGGTTGGATCAAGCCTCAATTAAATGTGATGACTTGGATCTTGAAACACTCAAACTACTATTGTTGCTAACTCATGGGAGGGAAAAGGTCCATTATCTCTCTTGGAACACCAAGTATGATGGTTAGGCCACACATATCTCAAAACATTCCATGCAACCTCAATATTAAACTCGATAGCATCTAACACTAGCTTACTTGGTGTCAAAAACCACTAACTAAAAGACTTGACCAAACCTAGCTCACTTGGATGAAGAGGAATGAGGTAGAAAAAGAAATTTTTAACTCATAAATGAGTTGGGGGATTATGCTGCTTAATTCAAGTTGCATCAGAGTAATCATGAAATATTTTCATGCCTCCAAAATACCCCATCATGAAAATCATCAATTGTAATATTAGGGGTCTCAGTTATAAAATAAAATGGATGATCATTAAATAAATATGGTTCTTAGAAGATGCTACAATAATGATGATTCAAAAAAAAAAAAAAAACTAGTGTGACACTAACCAATATGATAAGTAAATAGGGAAGAAAATGCCAAGAAATCACTATAGAAGTGTAAGATCCTCCTTCAGGTCTTGCTATCACCTAACGTGTCTACCACATTTATATTCTCAATGTGTTTACTACCTTTTGCATCTTGATAATTAATTTTCAACCCATTTTCTCTGTCGAATCCTACTTCCTCTCTAATTTTTATAGCCCCCTTAAATATCAACCCCTCTTCCTCTACTCTATTGTAAACACTCACAATATCATCTATAACTCCCCATGGATCCTTGGTGGTGATATTTACCTCATAAAATCAATATATGATAACTAAGGTGGCATAAGGAGGTTGGATACAAACTCCATCATGTTCTAGAAAACAATCTCAACTCCACATCTTATTGATATCAATAAAAATGGTGGCACTTTTGCCTAGAATAAAAAGTGTTTATGAATGCAACAAGTGGCTTCAAGATTGGTTTCCTTTCTAATAGCAGAGGATATAATGAGGTTGTATCTCTTTCTAGAAGCGTCCATCCTCCCCATTCATAGTTGAGACTATTGACGCATATACTTAAGTATTGACTTGAATTCCACGACTCATAATAGACCATTCCTTTCCAAAAAATTATGGTTGTGGAACCTAGATTTAAAAGAAGATATGCAATGATGGTGGAAACGGATAGGAAGAATTGGAGGCTAAGTAAAGTTTACACTTCATGGAAATCTCAAACATATAAATTTGAGGCTCAATGGTTGGAACGAAGGAAAATTTGATAACATTCTAGAGGAAAAGCACAAACTCAAATTATAATGGAAGTGATCTAGCAGAAAGTTATTCTACTTTGTAGGTTCAAGGAATTAATCAAAGAATGATATTTAAATCTTAATTATCTAGAGGAAAAAAGAAGGAGGAAGAGATCCTTTTACAGTGAAAATTCCATTTCCACTAGTTGGAAGAAGGAGAAAATAAAAAAATCTTGTTTCACAACTCTATTCTCCAACATTGCCATGATAACTATATATCTTTCGTTAAAAATCTAAAAGTTGGAAAATTGTTAACCCATCAAGAGATCTTCTAAAAAATTCCGTAGTTCTTACAAAATATTCTCACTAAACCCTCAACCAATAGATCAAGGGAGATTTAAATTATACTCATGTGCGTCCCTGAAGTGATCACCCCATAACAGAATAAAGCTCTACTCAATGTTATCTCCTTTGAAGAAGTAGAATCCATAATAAAATAAATTACAATCAATAAATAACATAGACCATATGGTTCACGATTGAATTCTTTCAATCTTACTGTTCAATCATTCAAAATGAAGTCGGGCAAGTGGTGGATGAATTTTCACACTCATAATTCATTCTTAAAACCTTCAATGCATATTTCCTAATTCAAATGCCTAAGAAATAAAATGTGGAAGATAAAAATGGCTCTAGGTCTATCACCCTAGGTAATGTTTTTGCAAAACCATCACTAAAATCATAGAAAAGAAATTCAATCCTTTTTTCCTCAATCTCATCTCTCTTGAGAAAAAAGGCTTTGTAGAAGGTCGGGAAATACTACATGAAATGTTGGTAACCCATGAATCCATTCATTCTCTAAAAATAACAAACAATCTTAGAATGTTTCTTAAACTCGATCTTTCCAAAGCATTTGAAAAATTTAATTTCCAATTTTTTTTACTAAATTTAAAGCTTTGATTTTCTTTAGTGATTAGATAGAATGGATCAACAATATTATCTAATCTTCCTTCTCCGTTCCTATAAATGGACCAACCTCTCCACCTTTTACTTCAACCCATGGAATCCAACAAGGGGACCTGTTATCACCATTCATCTTCACACTAGTCATGGAAGGATTAGGACTCTCACTAAAAGTTGCAACTACAATGAAAAGGTTCAAGGGCCTTGGCCTATTGGAAGTGATCTCTCAATCAACCACTAACAATTTTTTAATGAAACTATGGGCATGAACACCCAAACAATTCATGAAGCTCAAGACATTACAAATATATTGGATCACTTTTTCTTTGCCTTAGGTATGGATATAAACAAGTATAAATCTGAAGTATTCTTCTTTAACAACCACATTTTTGCCTAGAGATGGATTTCTTGTATTTTGGGTTTTCAATAATGCAAGATCCCCTTAAAATATTTAGGTTATCCATTGGATACCAGATCTCTCAAATGCAGTCAATGGCAGTAATTATTGTCCAATTTTAATAGCAAATTGTTAGGTCGTGCCTTCCATTCCATCGACATTGTTGCAATGTTTGTACCACTAAAAACGTATTTTTAGGCATTACCTATATTTTTATGATTTATAATGATGGTTTCATCCTCAATTATATAGGAACTTTGAAAAATATAGTGAACATTCCCTTTGGGTGGCTCACACCTAGAGAATAAAATGGTGCTTCGTGGCATGGCCAAAACTTTACAGAAAAATTCTAAATGGAGGACTTGGGCTACAAGCTCCCTCGATCATAACAATCATCCTTGGAGAAAGAAGGTACATATCTTTGGGAAAGTAGTTTGAAGAAAAATTATGCTCCTCAAAATCCTACACAACTTCTTATTTGAATGCACACCATAGCCCTTGGTTCCTCAATATGGACCCTTTCTAAAAAATGTATGTATTTGATTCAGTAACACTATTCTTGCAAAGTTAAGGATGGCCATAATGTCTTCTTCTAAGATGATTCATGTAATAAGCTTTCTAAATTGTGTTATCAACAAAATCCAAACATGAAATGACTATAAATGAGTACTCAAGACCTAAATAAACTTTTAGACTACTAGGTAAACATTGACTTGACCTCACAATGGCATCAATGGTGCCCACAAGAAGAATGGAACCCTAAATAGGATTCCAAATGATTAAAAAACTTACAAAGAAACCTACAAAAAAGTGCACACTCGATATTCATCCCAGTATGGCAAAGAGAGTTTTGGTTGCATTCCTAAAGGAAACTTTTCTATTCATAAATCCTACTACTTGGAATTGGGTCATTAAGTGCTACAAACATTAGAGTTCTAGTATGAAAGATGGAAACAAAGTTCTTGGACTAAGATATCCTTTTTTCTATGGCTCTTGATGTAGAATAATCCTCAAAGATGGGACAACATTCGAATGTGAAACTACTAAGGTTCATTGGAGTGTCCATTTTGTGTTCTACATCCTAAAAATATGGATCATTTATTCAACATGTGCTTTCTCTGTGGATATATGGACCTATTTTCCAAAATGCCTCACTTTCTTTGATGATGACCCCACCAATATTCTCAACAATACTGCTAGCTGACATTCTCAGGAACTTTGTAATCCCATTCTAAATTGTGTCCATACCCTTTCTCCTAACCTCCTCCTCTGGGTAATCTAAAAAAAATACAACCAAAGAATTCGCAAGGGCTCTCCTATCCCTTCAAACTACCTATGGAAGTCTTTTATCCTTCATATCAAGGAATCTATTTTCCTCTTGTCTAGTCCTCGTAGGATTAGAAGGAAAATAACTACAAGGTTGGTTCCATCATTATTAATTTTCCTCCCCATCCCCACCTTTCTTGAATTTCCTCTCCTCCTACCCCTGTCACCTTAGCTATTCCAATGACCTCGCTCCTCCCCCAACTTGTTTCCTTAAACTTAATTTTGATGGGGCATCCAAAGGAAACCATGGCCTAACAAGGTATGGTGGCATCATCCACAATCATGAAAAAATACCAATATACATGTGCCTTGGAACACTAGTGCAAACACTAACAACATTGTTGAACTTATGTGCCTCATATAAGGGTTGGAAATTTCTCAATTCCAAGGTATTACCAATCTCCTTATGGAAGGAGACTCTGAACTTGTTGTAAACATGCTCTAAAAAATTTACAATGGTACATAGATACACAAACTATCGATGATTTGGTGTCTAGAGGCACTCCTCAATGATGTTTCCTTCCTCATTTTCAGCATCCCGATTATGATTCCATCACATTATTAGTGAACAAGAAATAAAATAGCATACCTATTAACCAATATGGATCCCTAGACTCCTCATCTAATGTATCCTCCACTTGGAGCACTCTATTGGACTTCCCTATGAATTTCCTATGTTGGAAATACATTAAAAAATACCTTCCATCCCTAGATAGGGTGCTTATCAATACAGAAGGGATGGTGCGATGCCACTGTCTCACATGACCAAAGGACTAGGGAATGTGGTAGCACACCCATGTTAGGAACTTAATTTCCCTGATATTATAACATGTCAACCATAATGTTGTCAACTCTTAACTATATCCCATGCATTATATATGTCAATTGGGCCTTCACTCATGTATTTTTTTCACTGGTGGATATTTTATCTAAGGCTCTAAGCATCCAATCTCATTCTAAGCTTAACCCTCCTAAAAAAGCTAGTCAATATAACTTGGAAATTAAATTGCCAATGCCAGGAAGTATCTTCTCCTATTGATATCCACAACCATGTTCTATTGCACTCAAGATAGATGAAAATCATCCATCTCAACTAGAAAATTTCCAGTCTAAGGAAGCCACCTCACCCTCAGTTCCATGGTGTTGGAACAAAGTTGATGACTTCCATTTTATTTGTAGTTGTTATTTCGTTAGGAAGTCACCTTCCTCATGTGGTTTGAATAGATTTTTAGAGATTCTTGTGTTCGCTCCTTATCATATTCAGATATCTATTCCTCGCTTCTTCTAGAAACCTTCTCAAGTATATTTTTTGGTTTACTTCTAGTTTTTTTCCATCTCAACACTTGCCTCATGTCTCTCATCATCCAACGTTTCCTTACCCTTTTAGTACTTCCCTCTCTATTATCCTCTATTAATTCTAAAGTTTTTCTTTCTCCTTCGCCATGGGACTCTTCCCATTGGAATTCACCTTTTATCCATTTCATTATTCCTTTGTTGGTACTCTCCTATAATGTTCGTCTCCCCTTCTCATTGAAGTTACTAGTGGAAATCATTTGTTATCACTCTTACTGTGTTTCCCCTTCTCCTCATGCACTTTCAACATGGCATTACCCCTAGCCTTCCATAACTCTTTTCTTTCACCCTATTTCTTGCATATTTTCTTTTCTCTAACCCCTCCCCCAGCATGATTAATTCCACAAGGGGTATGAAATACTATCAGGAGAAATCCCAAAAGGGTAGCATAAATATTCATAATCATCTAGAGGAAGATGCCACTTACATTTGTGTCCTTACACTGAGCCCCATCGAGGAATATCTAACCTATCCTAGGGGAGAATTCAACCCTTGAATATGAACCTTCTTGCTGACCAGAACATCGAGTACTATAATCTAGGGACAGCTACAAATGATTTAATTAATATATGCAAAAATTTAATCTCTATTGCTATATGCAATTACTCTTAGTTTGAACCTTATTAGACTAGAATAAGCATCAGACATACATCGTCCATTCCATTGAGCATCTTCATCATCACATAAAAACCTTCGATTGATAAATGGAGTGCATTAAACACCATCCTAGCATCCCTCCCTCAATGGGAGACACCATAAGGGACAACAAAGAGCCTATCCAAGTTGCTTCCATTGAGACACATTAATCCTTCTACATACTTTTTATTATTTCTATGGTATATTGTTATTTTGTTCCTATGGGCTTGCGTCTTAGTTTTTGTATTGTAAACGTTGATCATCCTAGTACTATATTATCTCTACCTTTCCGTAGAGACTTAATTTTTGACTTTGGCCTGATCACCCTAGTGAGAGACTAACTTAGAATTTTTAGTTTTATCTTGGTATCTCATGTTTTCAATGCACCAAAATTTACCCATAGTATATATAATATTATATATAATATATATATTATTATGCAAATCCTTTATATTAGTTTTTTCCCCCTGAAGCATATGTTTAGAATTCAATATGAAGAAGATGTATACTTTCTTTTGTCCTCAACTTCAAGATGACATCCTCATTTTCTAAAATAAAAATATAGTATTCTGATCTAGATAAAAACACACTGCCAATTATAATAAAAAAGAAAAATGAATATATATGTTTGGTTTGAATTTATTAAAAGCATTATAAATTAAAAATAATATCACTCCCAGTATTCTCACTAGGTTCATCATTGTTATTAAAACACAATATGAAGTAGATGTGGTAAAAGTATTTCACTCTCACTCTCAATAATAAATAAAATATTTCAATGGTAAATAATTGAAAGTAAAATAATTATTTCTAGATCGGGGTGTTGGAATTTCAAACGTTGGAGGTGGGTGCAGAAACCAACACCTCCCATCACATTTAAGAGGTGGGTAGGGGGGGCATGATAAACACACCCCATGAAACACACATGAAAATAACATTTACCACAATTTATACTTATGATAGACAACAATTTTCTTGAATTCTCTGGGATGAGAGATCTCACTCTCTGGTTTCTTTTTTTTTTATGTTTGAATATCATGTTTAATATAGTTGGTACAATTCCTTTGGCTGACCAACAATGGGGAACTTTCACACGACAAAGAAAACATATGTGTGTGGTGTATTTTTTGGGTTTCTCCTTTGGCTTGGAAAAAGGATTTTTTGAAAGGCCATGGATTGACATTCACTATATCTTTAGCTACCTACCTTTTGGGATTGAGGCTCTTCCACCCACCCCCTAGTTACTATTAAATGATAAGGAGAAGAGTGGAAGGTATGTAGTGGATGTAATTCTTCGAGTATTAATAGAAACAAAGGATATTATCATTGCACGAGAAAGAGGTTGAAACAAGCTACTAGATCTCATGAGTATGGAGGACCTGGTTTATTGTATCAAATAACAATAGGTAATTATCTAAATTTTGAAATCCCCTAATTTCTCAAATTCCTTCTCTGGCTATGATTTTCTTTGGCGGGTTTTGATGAGTAACCTTCATAGTTCAAAAAAGGTGAGTTTTGGGTTCAATTTTGTTGAATCATAGTTGTTTTTCAATCTTGTCAAGTTTTTTTCATCTACTCTCCCTCATCAATTATTTTCCTTTAGGGGTTGCCATATACATGTCTTGAAGTTTGGGGTTCAATGGATTTTCTTCTAATCCGTATTTTCTTTTCTAATCCCTTTGGTTTTTGGGTTTTGTTGGTGATAATGCTATCTTACCTATTGTTTTCTTGGGGTAGTGTGCCACAACAACAAATGTTCTACCACTGAGGCTCTGTGGCAGGGGCCCTGAGGGCCATCTATGTGTCTAAGACTAAGCCCAAGACACTCCAACCAATTTACACTTTTCCACTTCCCCTATAATTCAAGAGGAAATATGTGCGCTTAAAGTCTTCACCACTAGTGACTAACAAGCTTACTCTAATTCTAAACCTAAAGATAAGGAAACAACTGGGTTCATGACCTTGGACACACAAGGGGAAGACACAGTCAATACCAAACACCATTACCCTTCACTAGCATATGAAAACACTCTTGGGCAGATTCTTGAAGGAGAAACATGAAGATCATAATGATACAAGTTCTTCTCTAAATGAAATAAAGCAGGTGCAAGATTACCAAAACTCTTTTCTTGCTAGTTTGGATGCTTGGATTGCTCACTTTGAAATTCAACAAGAATGTGAACTAAAACCCCGTGCGATACTTAATACAATCGCTCAAGACTCGACCGCAGTTACTTCATTGTAGTCTTGATGTCATGTTTTGCCACTTAGCGGTTACATTTACTTTCTATAGTTAAATTTTTGGTAGTTTTTATAATATTCTTAGTGTTAGTTTTTATCATTTTGTATTATCTAAACTCTTATCTGTGCTCAATAGATTTGGTTTCCCTTGAAGTAGATTGAGAGCGAACATTGCATGAAAAATTTGTTGATGAATGAGGGAATTTTGAAGTAATGTGATTTGAATATAAAGGAAAAGAAGATATTAATAGAAAAATGAAGTCAAAATTTGTTTATTACTTCTTAATAAGAGTTGTATGTGGAATTAATCAATTTCCCAATATATAATTAATAAGTGACATTTAAAAAATATTATTAATCCTAAAAAATCAATGTGTCATAAATAAAAGATTTCAATATGCTACCTATGTAACTCACGTATTTAAACATTTTTTATAAAGAAAAATTTATGTGGATAATGGTCATAATTAATATATTTGATGTTTGTTAGAAATAAGAATTTAGTATGGACATGTATTTTAATATATTAAAAAAAATTATGTATTATTATATAAAACAATAAAAAAATATCTCACCCTTAAAACATTTCATGTGGTCTAACTATTATATTTTTCGCTCTAATTTTTCTAAAATTTGTCTAAAATCTAGCAAAGATTTGTTGAAATCACTAATCTAAAGAATATATTCTAGACAATTCAAATACTCAATAATATTTTCAATGCATTAAATCGATTTATACATTCGAAAATGCAATTCAAACAATAAAAAGGTACACATGATATATGTGTGCATCTATATATCTTAACTATTAATCGAGTCTTTAAAAATACACCACTTTTCTCAAAATTTTCACTTTGAAATAAATTTACAACTTGAATAGATATCTTTAATGTTTACTAAATCCATAATTATGATAAATTTATACTAATAATTATAAAAATAAATAAAT
>APFE030985584.1:11605-40864 GCA_000404065.3 Pinus taeda
AAACAATCCATCTCCGTCATTGTTCCACAAATGAGAAAATTGCAGACATCTTCACCAAAGCGCTTGGAAGAGAAAAGCTTGAAATATTCAGAACGATGCTTGGACTCGCCAACATCCCTTCAGATTAAGGGGGGGAATGTTGACACCTAATCCTCAGTGATTGGGGGAATTGAATGTGAGCAGTCATCAAGAAGATGAACTGAACGATCACATTCATGTATATAATAGATAGCTGGCTAATTTAATAAATGAATCAGTTTTCTGGAGTTACTCCTGGCCTGACAATGAGGTTTCTCAAGAAGTTAGATGTAATGTATGTGGTTGGAAAACTAGCAAGGTAGTGAAATTCCAGATGAAGCTAGATACAATATAGAAGCATGTAGGAAAGGTGTATGAAAATAAAATTGTAAATGGTGAAGATAAATATATTCTTAGATGGAAATATTCTGAGAAATGTCGACATATCCAATATGCATAAGAATACAAAACATATTTAATAAGTAAGAGAAAAATTAAGGAAAGTGGAGGAACCAACATATCTCTATTTGGAAAGATCATGGGAAGAAGCTTGTTACCCAAGATGATACATTTAAGCACTTGTTGATGGTGTTGGAAATCTGTCAACCAAGGGGGTCTCCCCTATGTGAAGTCCCAATTAGACCTCAAATTTTTTGGATTAGGAGCCCCATCCGGGGTATTGGTCCGACTGCCATATATTCTTATAAATTTTCTTTGGCTACAAAGTTCAACACAAGAGAGTAATTCATAGGTAATATCAGATCAGAAAGTGAGTATGCCTTATGAAATTTTCAATTGCACATAATATCAAGCTCCTTCTACTGAAAGGGAAGAGAAAAGTGTGCCCTTTAAAGATATGTAAGAGTACTAATCTATAAAAGGCACACGAGCATATACATTTGAATGAATCATTGATCAACCAATGAAATAGTTCATAAGGAAGAAACAATTGTTAAAGAAAATACAACACACCTTCAAGAACATAAGTACCAAAGACACCGAAATAATTCAATTTCCTTAGTACATATGAAAAAAACATACATCACAAACATTTAGAGAATAGTCTTACAATATTAATAAAATATGCATGAAAGTGTGTTGGCTCAATGAGCTTATGAATTAAGTAAAAGTTCCAAGATACATCAAGATAGTGAACACCACTAGCCCCAATAGTGGAGCATTAGAGTAGTCACTTGCTCCTCCAAAAAAACTAGCTTTCTGTCTAATGCTTGGTACAAGGAGCCAAGGTGAAAAGTCCTTTACATGAGAAATCAAGGTGAATAAACAAAAAATGGGGTGATCATTCACCTCCCTTGTGACTCTTGGACTACCCTCATGATTGTTTGACTTATCAATGAACTTTCAACTTCCTACATGAGTTTTCGTATTACATAGATGACTCTTGGACTTCCACTTTACATCACATTTCTTCGATATTGAATTTACATAATCGACAAATGATATGACACATAATGACTCATAACAAGACATGACATGGATTGCATAATGATGGTGACTGTTGGTGAATGCAGGTTTTGGAAGAGGCGTTAAAGACCAAACTAGTTGGAAACCCACGATGGTTGTGGACCATTGATCTGACCAACCTTGATCTCCACCAATCAGACGGTGGACCCACCAAAATGTTTGACACGTGATTTTTTGAATACAAAAGCAGTATAATAATGTTTATATTTTTTGAAATTTCAACCTCTATCCTTCAGAATTTTTGAAATTTCAATATCATTGTTTGATTTATCTGATTTAATAGAAATCTCTAAGTTTGTATTGCTTATTATTCCTCCATATTCATGCATATCGAACATCCTTGCAGCTACTTCCTGCATCTCACTCATAGTATTGATCTCCTTAATATCTGTAGTATTAATATCTTGAAATGGTTTCTCACTATTAACATCAATCTCCTTACATTCTATAGCATCATACTCTTCCACCTTCTCTGTCAATAATTGTTTCCCCTTGTTTCACTTCTCTATTTTCTCATTTCCTTCTACCTGAGTGGAAATATGGCTTTTATTTCCATTTTCAAATTATTTTTCTTGTTCACATAAGCACTTTGACTTCCTTGAGTCAAGTGTCTCAATGTGGGGATCTCTAAATCTCTTTGATTTGGATCTTCCCCAAACTACAAGTTTTTGTTTATGTTGAGCATATTCAATTTCTTCGCCTTGTTCTAGTAAATGGCGAGACTCCCCAAAGGAAGCAAGCTGCAATATATGTTCTTTCAACGCTTTCCCAATGGATGATGTTGTTTCAATGTTATGCAAATGAATTATTATATTTTATGTCTTAATAGTTTCCCACTACCACTGTTAAACCAATTTTTTTGGGAAATTGCACTTTGCCTCAAAATTCAATTTCTGATATATGTTCTTTCAATGTTTACTCAACAATTCTTTTGCAAAGCACAATTCTATTTTATATGAACAAGTGAATTTATATGAAGCATATCTCATTGAAGCAATTTGGGTACAAATGGGTACACATAGTGATGAAAGGAAAATGCAAATACTTTGCTCTAAAATCATTGAAACAATAAAAATATGTTGTACCCTGTCCCTAAGTGAGTTCAAGACAAAAAAGAAAATGGGGCATAGGATGTATATTGGCTCTTTACTTGATGTTTATTTTTATGGGGTATGATGAAATATTTTTGGATTCATATGTAATTTTGAACTATGCCATATAGTATACTTCGAATACTACTCATAAATATAGTAATTCTCAACTCTTGGAAACTATTGATGCAAGTTACTATATTGATTTGAAATCTTACTCATGGAATATTCCGTGAGATGTCAAAAGCTAATCATGGGATGAAACCATCAAGGCAAATGGATGTATTATCATACTTCCAAAAGTATCCATCCAAGAATACACATTATCTTCATGCTTCAAGTTCCTTTGAACAATCTGTTACTAAGAGATATGCTAATTCTTTTGAAAATGCATCTGATATCCATATGATGGATGAACGAATAGGTTCCTCAAGTGATCAGGGTGAGATAAATACCGTTTCAATAGAAATTGGTGATGAAAATGTTGAAGAATTTTCCTTGGAAGGTGACATAATCCTTTCATGGAAAAGGAAAAAAGCCCAGTGGACCAAAGGGGAACAATTTGAAGAATATTGGGTCTTAAGTTTCCCATTTGTTGAAGTGATACCTCCTACAAATGAGGATTAGGTTTCTCAAGAAGTTAGATGTAATGCACGTGGTTGGAAAACTAGCAAGGTAGTGAAATTCAAGATGAAGCTAGATATAATACAGAAGCATGTAAGAAAGTTGTATGAAAAGAAAATTGTAAATGGTGAAGAGAAATCTATTCTTAGATGGAAATCTTCTGAGGAATGTCGACATATCCAATTTGCATAAGAATACAAAAAATATTTAATAAGTAAGAGGAAACTTAAGGAAAGTGGAGGAACCAACATATCAGTATTTGTAAAGAAGATGGAAAGAAGCTTGTTATCCAAGATGATACAATTAAGCACTTGTTGACGGTGTTGGAAATCCATCACCAAGGGGGTCTCCCTGATGTGAAGTTCCAATTAGGCCTCACACTGTTTGCATTAGGAGCCCCATTCGGGGAATTGAACAAACTGTCGTATATTCTTCTAATATTTCCTTTGCTAAAAAGTTCAACACAAGAGAGTAATGCATAGGTAATCTCGGATCAGAAAGTGAGTTGAGGAACTCAAGAAGTTAAGCTAGAGGCTTGAAGTTTTCTAATGCGCAATTCAGATAAGAGAATAGGATGGGAGATTATGCACTTGAGGTGTTCAAGGCCTCAAACTTGAGGTTTTAAGTTTTCCAATGTGTAGTTGTGGAGGGGGAGAGGTGAAGTGATTACGCAGTTTCAAGAGCTCAAGGTCGAGGCTTAATGCTTAAGACTGCACAATGCACAGAGAAGGCTAGATGGAGGTAAGGATTGCACAGTTTTGGAGCTCAAGGACTAGGATTGAGCACTGAAACTGTGCAGTGAATAGTTCCAAGAGGCAAGGCTAGGGCTTGATGGTTGAGACTACGCAATGCATAGTTCAGGAAGGTTGAGTGAAGTCAAATTTTTTGGGAACAAAATTTTCCAGATAAGGCTAATCGTGGGATCATTGAGGCTCAAGACAGTAGAGAAAAAACTAGATCATGATCACACACTCAGGAAATTCGATGACACAACACTGTGTTGATCACTCAAAAACAAGAACAAGATGATTCACTCAATAAGACAACAATGCAACATACCTCTCCAAGTGTGACACAAACAATACACTTTGCCACGAAAGTGACAACACTTGTGTGACAGTGCATGAAAATTTGGGAATGAGAGTAAAAAATGTATGGCACATGACTATTAGGACTCATAACATCAAATTTACCCCTTAAAACAAGCTGAAAATCTACTTTACATGATAAGTGACACTTCCCATGCCAAAAGACGACATTTTATATATAAAGAGAAAAGTGCAAATGACACTTGCAATATGTTAATGACGGTGAAAACAACACATTCTAGAGCCAAGATGACATGAAAATGACACTAATTAAGATGAAATCAAGTGAAGGAAACAATTGAAAACATGAAAGTGACACCTGCAAAAGTGAAGGCATGAAAAAGTGACATTTTGGAAAACTCACCGAAACAAAAGTACAATCATAGCCAAAAGTGAGAGTCTGCCAATGAAAGCGCACATTGATTGTCGACATGGTTGATCATTGAATAGGCACAGTCTTGGATTATGTTATGCCTATACAAGATTGCATAAAAGAATGTGCTCATGGACTTGTTTCATATTGAGCATGTGTGAGCAGGTGACTTCGACACTTATAATCAAGAGGGAGTTCAAGGCATCAACCAACCAAGAAGTGACTATCGAACGACTAATCGCAAGATCCTCAGTAGGCTCCAAAATTCAAGTGTAGGTGAAATTTTTGGAGGGTGTTTGCCGCAGCGACAACACTTGGCGACACACTGGTAGAAATTTAGCTTCTTTACCTTGGTAAACTCTTTGTGCAGGGTCTAGTTCTTCAGGAAGTATTGATTCATCATTCAGATTACCCCATCTTCCCCACTTACCCTGTGCATAAACATAATCCCTTGCACTCCTTCTTGTTTGAACAAAAACATAAGACCAACAATATCACAATGTTTCAAGACAAGGAAAGATTAATGTAGCACACGAGTTTTAGATATTCACAGTATAGGTTTTCATCTCTAACACTCCTTTGATGCTAGCAGGCATGGAAAATACCCTGATAAAGTCACTTCAGGAACACAAACATTGCTCGACTTCTAGTGAGTCTGGACAGTACTCTGACAGAGTTGCTTGCTTCACCTCCCAACGCAGGAATCATTTCTCTTATTTCACCCTTCATTTATTTATTTTATATAGAACAATGCATTGGAACTTATTTATTTCATGGAAGAAAGAGCGATTCTGACTTATAAAGAGTATAAGAGGTTGTATCTTTAGAGAAGTATGTATAATACCTATGATATTAATTTCCTCATTTATATTTTCCCCTTGTCCTTCTCTACTCAATCAGATCAACATGAAGAACACCAAAACATAAAGAACCAAGTGTAGGCATGAAGTTTCCAGAAGAAACACAAATATCATGGTTTGATGCAGAGATTTCCATATGCAAGGATCACATTTTCCGTTAGAACATCATTAACTAAAGGGATAACCAAGACAAAGAAGAAGGTTTGAGAGTTAGCCAAATGTTATAGTTTCACAAAGTCCTTTTCTATTTTCCACATTGCCTTTTGATCCAAAAGGAACATATTTCATGTGAAGTCTTATTTCACAAAACACGAATGAAAATACAAGACATAACAAGAAAACAAAAGCAAAAGGGAAAATCAAAAGGAGGCTAGACCAAAAACAGAGTGCGAGATGCAAAATAGACTATAGAAAATGAGTGCAGCATGAACGTGTAGGTAAACTAATATGTAGCTAGACCTACGCATAAACTAACTAGCTAGAAGGTCAAGTTTATGTATAATGAAAATCCCAATGTAACCACCAAATCTTCTCCCAACCTGCATCCACAAAGATATGAAAAATTAAAACAAATATAAAACAATGTGCAAAGGAAAAGATAAGATCTTGAATAACTTGCACAAAAAATCGAAGGTTTTGCCTGTTAGCAGAAAAATTATGTCATAGTAATTACTTCTAACCAATTTCCAATCTTACCTCTTCGATGAAAATTACAAACAGACAGACCTGGAAATTTTCTTGTGAATGTACCTTCATCTGTGCCATCCTTCTTAGCAAGCATGAGAAAATACTGAAACTTGTTATTCGCGACAGAGCTTGCCAAGTAGGATTTCTCTAACCATTTAATGATTGGATCGTAAAATTCAAAATAGTCCTCTTGAGAACCCTGAAATCCTTGAAAAGATGAATATTCAATTAGAAGCATAGGGTCATGATGAGAATATTGTGAGGGAAAATGGATCTAATCATATTCAGTCAGCATGTCAAGACAATGAGGACCTGACATAACCATTAGCGAAGGATGAAGTGCCACGACTACTTGGCTAATATCTACATATTAAGATGATAAACTGTAAAGATCAAAGGAAGTAAAACAACTATCATTGGATGTGCCGATGGGAAAATGGTAAGTTGAATGAGAGTCATCATATACATAATCATGATTAGATGGATTGATTAAAGCATGAGATTCCTCGTTTGTAATTAACAAGGATAAATAAATTTGAACAATTATGTGAATTCTTTGAACAATAAAACCAACTTCCTTGCATGCCGAATGTGACAAATCATCTTCCCGTAACTGGTGACGAATTGTACAAGCATCATAATCATTGAAAGAAGTGAAAAGCAATGTTAGTATAACAAATATACGAAACCAGTTAGGATGTAATTGATGAAAAAGAGGAACTCAATTAAATAAATAACTCAAGCACTTGATAACACTTAAGAGGATTTCTGGTGTCATTAAGACATTTAGAAGAGAGGTTAGTAGCTGATTATCCACCACAACGCTTAACATATATGAATTCTTTGTACAAAGGTAATCTACAAATTGGTTAACTTCTAAATTATGCACATTCACAAAAGATATACACTCGAAACTCGGATTCAATACAAGAGGTTTGCATGGGGATGAATTCACCACAGTAGTATGATTAGAAACTCGATATCGAGAAATGGGAAAATTGTAATGAGAAATATTGAAATCCATCAAGAACGAATTTGCATCTAGTGAAACAATATGAATGAAATAATTGTGTGAGAAAACCTAGATTTGACATGGTTCAAGAATTTGACTAGGATCGCGAGAACTTGACATAACCATCGATGAGAGTTGAAGTGCCTCAACTTCCTGGAAAGTTCTGAAACTTTGAAAATATAGATAAAAGCATTTTTTAAACTGAGTCAGATTATAGATTGTATGTGGACAACTAACTGCCATTAGTTAATTTAATGGGATGACCACTATCTAGATGGCATCTATCTACATTATTGGTTTGATCAAATTCTTGAAACAAATTAATCAAGTCATAATAGTTTTCTGATCACAAGTCTAAGAATGTATGCACCAGAAAAATCTCATGTTCACACTGATTCGAACAGTTTCCCCCATACAAAGCAAGAGATCATAAGGGATGGAATGGAGGTTCTATAATTTTATTGTTTATCATGGATAATCTCACCACCTTGTGTCAATTGAAAATTTAACTCTTTAGATGAAGAACTTGAAGAGCATGGAGTATCTTCATCGCAAGTTGATGCATTGCAAATGGTAGGGAACAAGGGATAGTGAGATGAAGAGGAAGTTTTGATAAGAACATCTTATTTGACCGAATCAGATTCTGGATGAGACACCAAAAGATCAACTATTACACTCGAGCATTCATCATCACAGACATCAACAGAGTCATCATCATTAGTATTATTGTTTTTCAAGATTTGAGAATGATTAAGAAAACATATTTCATTTGATTCACTAATGAGATTAGTGGATTGAAAATCAACCAAGAATGAGGAAGTATCATCTTCACATAGTGGGTTTTGTAAAAGAGAAGAAAGATATAAATAATCTTTACCTTGTTGCTCCTCTACCTGCGAAATGCCACTACCTTGCACTTCTTCACTGCTTGGATTTGGCATAGGTTGATCAAGAAAACCATGGGGCAAGGGATCATGAGAAAGAGATGATAGACGACGACAAGAATCCGAATCAAAGTCAAAATTAGTCTTCACCATAGGCTTCACGAGCCATTCTGGGATTTCCTCCATTGGATCTGAATCACGAAAAGAAGAACATGGATGAGAAAAGGGATTAGGACTTTTATGTGCGTATTTCCCAGCTTCATTATCATTTAGAGGAGGCACCCTCATCAGAACTGGAAAAGGAGGAGGACAAGGAACACAATTAGAAGTAGGTTCCTCCTCTAAAATTTGAGGTGTCTCATGATTTACAAGAGTCGGGGAAGTAAAAACATCAGGGGGTTTAGATTCACCTTGCAAAGAGATATGAACCAAATGCTTAAAATTTTGTTTAAAGAAATCCCCATCAGTGTCTTCTCCTGAAAGTTCATAAAAAAGGTGAAGGAACTAATCAGAAAAATCCTCAATTGATTCATTAAGCTTCATTCTTAGTTGATTAATTCTTTTAAGAAGAAACATGTAATGTATGATACCAACACGACCTTCAAATGTGAGGGTGAGAAATCTAGTCATGACATCCTTGCAATGTATTCCATTAGAAAGGAAAAAAAGAAAAACTTGAAATAGATGTTCACGAAGACTTAATTCACCCTTGCCATTAAACTTAAATTGGGACAGGTTATGAAAAACGTCTACAGGGATGGTAAGACTAAGATCTATTGAAAAACATCTTGGGATTATGGTTTGGGGAAGAGCCATTTTGGATAAAAGATTCAAAGTAGACTCAATGGGCACAACCTATCATATGGCCTGCCTTCTAGCACCATTTTGTTGATGGTGCCGGAAATTCATCAACCAAAGGGGACTCTGCGATGTGAAATCCCAATTAGACCTCATACCATTTGGAATAGGAGCCCCATCTGAGGTATCAGGCCAACTTCCATATATTCTTATAAATTTTCCTTGGCTACAAAGTTCAACACAAGAGAGTAATGCACAGGGAATATTAGATCAATAAGTGACTATGCATTGTGAAATGTTCGATTGTGGATAATATCAAGGTCCTTCTACTGAAAGGGATGAGAAAAGTGGGCCCTTTAAAGACAAGTAATAGTACTAATCTAGAAATGGCACATGAGCATATGCATATGAATGAATCGTTGATCAACCGACGAAATAGTTCACAATGAAGCAATGATTGTTAAAGCAAATACAACAAACCTTCAACAAGATAAGTACCAAAGCCACTGAAATAGTTCAATTTCCTTAGTATAGATGAAAACAACATACGTCACAAACATTTAAAGAATATTCTTACAATATTCACGACATATGCATGAAAGCGTGTTGGCTCAACGAGCTTTTGAATTAATTAAAAGTTCCATGATACATCAAGACAATGAGTACCACTAGCCCAATAGTGGAGCATTAGAGTAGTCACTTTCTCCTCCAAAACAACTATTTTTCTCTCTAATTCCTGGTAGGAGGAGTTAATGTGAAAATTCATTTACATGAGCAATGAGGCTGTATATATAATAAATGGAGTGACCATTCACTTCCCTTGTGACTCTTGGACTACCCTTAAGGTTGTTTGAATTCTCAGTGACCTTTCAACTTCCTACATGACTTTCTGTATTACGACTCTTGGACTTCCACTTTACATTACATTTCTACGATATTGAATTTATACAATCCACAAATGATATGACACATAATGGTTCATGACAGGACATGACATGACATTGATGACATGGACTGCATAATGATGTGGTAGTGCCAAGTTGTCCTTCTCTCTACTTTTTATTTAATAAAAGATGTATCCAATACTTCTTCTTCATGAAAGATATGTTTTTTTCTTCATATCTTCCTCCAAAGGGTTGTGAATCAAATGGAGCCTTCATGCGGTCCTGATATTTAGTCTTCCATTGTAATCCAGTGTTCCTGCATCTTCTTGCTTGATGATAATCTTATCTCCTCATCTCCATAGGTGTCTTCTAGCATGGTATCCTTCTCTATCTCCTTCATCATCATCCAATCATGACATAATAGAATACTTGTGACTAAAATCCACCCTTGACAAGACGACATTAGTTCGATAAAACCATAGCCTAAGATGCTTCATGAAATCACTTATTAGGGCTAGTCTTGGTGACTAGTTGAGTGACTGAATCAGGGATTGCATAGTTCCATAGGTTAAGGTTTAGGACTGAGGCTAGATACTATGCAATGTGCAGTTCAGGATGACGAGGGTTAAAGGATTGTGAAGTTGAGGGACTTAAGGACTCAAGATGGAGGTTTGAGCCTCAAGACTATGCAATGCACAGTTCTTGATGCCTAGGTAGAGGTACTATTAAATTGAGGGACTCAAGGACTCAGGCTAGAGGCTTAAGCCTTAAGACTTCATAGTGCGCAGTTGTGAAGGCCTGGGCTAAGTGACTGTGCAGTTGAGGAACTCAAGAGGTCAAGCTTGAGGCTTGAAGTTTCCCAATGCACACTTCAGACAGGAGAATAGGCTAGGATATTGCACAGTTGAGGCATTCAAGGCCTCAATATTGAGTCTTGGAGATTGAAGTTTCCCAATGCACAGTTGTGGAGGGAGAGAGGCTAATTGATTGCATAGTTCAAGAGCTCAAGGTTGAGGTTTGATGATTGAGACTGCGCAATGTGTAGAGAAAGTTGGTTGGAGGCAAGGATTCCGTATTTTTAGAGCTCAAGGACTACGACTAAGCACTGAGACTGCACAATGCGCAATTCCAAGAGGAAAGGTTAGGGCTTGAGGGTTCAGACTACGTAATGCATAGTTCAGGCAGGCTTAGTGAAGTCAAGTTTCCCGGGAAAGAAATTTTCTGGATAAGGCTAAGTGTGGGATCAGTGAGGCTCAAGTGAGAATAGACAAAAATAGATCATGATCACACACTCAGAATAGTCAATGACACAACCTTGATCACTCAAAAAACAAGAACACATGAGTCCCTCAATGTGACAAAAATACAACATACCTCTCCAAGTGCAACACAAAATATACACTTTGCAACAAAAGTGACGACGCTCATGCAACAATGCATGAAACTTTGGGAATGAGTGTAAAACATGTCTAGATGACTAGTAGAACTCATAAACACCAACTTTACCCCTCAAAACAAGACAAAACTCCACTTTACATTATAAGGGGCACTTCCCATTCCAAAAGACGACATTTTCTATATAAAGAGAAAAGTGCAAATGACACTTGCAATATGTGAACGACGATGAAAACAACACTTGCCAAAGCCAAGATAACATGAAAATGATAGTAATTACAATGAAAGCAAGTGAATGAAACAGTCAAAAACATGAAAGTGACACTCATGAAAGTGAAGGCCTACAAAACCGACAGTTTCGAAAACTCACCGAAACAAAAGTATAATCATAGCCAAAAGTGTAAGGCTATCAATGAAGAGAAAACTGACTGTTGACATGGGTTGATCATTTCATAGACACTGTCTTGATGGACTGTGCTACCACTGTACAAGCTTGCATAAAATAATGTGCTCATGAACTTGTCGCAGACTGAGTATGTGCAAGCAGGTGCGTTCGACACTTATAATCCAAGAGGGATATCAAGGTATCAACTGACCAAGAAGTGACTATGGAATGACCGATCACAAGATCCTCAGTAAGCTCCAAAATTCAAGTTTACGAATTTTCTTTTGAGGGTGTTTTTCGCAGTGACAACAACACTGTATTTCACATCTTAACTAGAGGTTTTCCTATGACAAATTATCTAGATCACATGAAATATCTATCTTTTCTTCAAGTGTCAAACTTTCCATCTTCTCATTGGTTTGTAACCAGTGGTTGGGAATGGGAAAGATATCTAGCTCAAGTAGAAAACGATGATTTGAAAGAGTGTTAAGAAATTTACTGCATAACATAAATAATTATTGAGAGGAATAAATATAAAAATAACCAGCAACAACCATAAACACATAAACACGAATGTTTTTTTCTGGGAAAACCCCAAATTCGGGGAAAAACCCAACCTAATAAGATCTCATTAGCATTGGCCAAAACCCTGACCAATCCAACCAAGTGAGCCTTCACTTCTCACCTCCAGGTCTTGCATTACAATGAAGTCCTTCCAGCTTTTTATAAGTTCCATTACATATAATACCACAGGCAGAATACTATGGGTGCACAATACCATGTGCCCCAAAACCATCATTATTTAACCTGGTCAACTTTGACTCTATCTTGAGTCAAGTTTACCTAACAATTCCCCCCTTAAACTTGACTTGAGGTTCCTTGACTAACTCCACCCAAACCTGCTAAGTGAGACAATCCTGCTCACTCTAGCTCTTACCTCCCTTAGAGGTTTTACCCGGGGTATTGTTAACCCGACATCCCCCCTATCACCTAGGTCTAACCCAGACTTTATCGGTGATCACTGAGGGGTACACATGCCTTACCAGGTCTTACAATGGTATGCGCATTTACATGCAATAATTTTGACTTCATTAATTTTTTTTTTGTTTATTGCTGTTGCGATTCTGATCCATCCTCTCTTAATTTGATTTGCTCAAAAACTTCTATCAAACCACTTTAACTGCGAGCCTGATGAGAACCTCGTAGATTCCAGCACCGGTGGCCTCACGTAGTAGAAAACGAACAATTTTCAAAGCCACATGAATCTTGAACAATTCGTCAACGTGTTTCAAACCGGTAAATATTGCAAATGCATTGCGATCCCTGGTAGTTACAACACTATCTTCCACACATTCTCCTCAAGGTTCTTCTACGTACAATTGTTCCACCATTATTTTCCAGACCCAAATCTCTAAAAAGGCTGCATTGATCTCATTAGGCACTATAAACCCCTGGCATCAAAGAATCCATTTGAAGCCAATATCTAGCTCTGATACTAGTTGTTAAGAAATTTACTACATAACATAAATAATTACTGAGAGGAATAAATATAAAAATAACCAGCAACAACCATAAACACATAAACACAAATGTTTATCTGGGAAAACCCCAAATTCGGGGAAAAACCCAACCTAATAAGATCTCATTAGCATTGGCCAAAACCCTAACCAATCCGACCAAGTGAGCCTTCACTGCTCACCTCCAGGTCTTGCATTACAATGAAGTCCTTCCAGCTTTTTATGAGTTCCATTACATATAATACCACAGGCAGAATACTATGGGTTCATAATACCATGTGCCCCAAAACCATCACTATTTAACCTGGTCAACTTTGATTCTATCCTGAGTCAAGTTTACCTAACAAAGAGAAGATTACAAATGATAGGTTTTTGGAATTTTCTTTGGATGAGGTTACGACTATATATAATAATTCATGGATATGCATGAACATTTATATGGTTAATGACCATATTAGGCATTCCTATCTACTTGGGATTAAACAAATAAGAGAGACTTCTACAGCTGAAAATATTTATGAACTTGTTCTTCATAGTTTGAAGGAAAGTGGTATGGATCATTTAATGATTTCAAAAAAGTTGGTATGTGTTGGAGTAGATGGAGCATCGGTAATACAAGGACAAAGGAGTGGCCTTTGTGTTGGACTACAACTATCAACCTCGCCATATATGCTTAATATTCATTGTATGGCTCATTGGATGAATCTTACATTTAAAATAGTAAGCATGTTTCCATTTGTTTCAAAAGTTGAATATCTTGTACATGAGACTCATGCATTCTTTTCATGTAACCCCAAATAATTTTTAGAGTTTCAACATTTTGCAGATGGTGTTAAGGATGGAAAAAAATATATTGAAAGATGTTGATACAATATGGATCTCATTGAATGAACTAGCTAAAAGGTAATTTAGTGAGTTCAAATATTTGGTAGGGTTGATGTATGAAAATCACTATAATGTTGACAAAGTTGAAGATATTCTTTTTTGACTAACTTATATAGATACATTATTAACATTGGTTGGAATTATTCCTATGCTACATGAATTTAATGTCCTCGTGAAAATGTGTCAGAATCACACACTGTATATTGTAGAATACACAAATGCGAGAAAGTCAACATGTCTTGCATTGATAATTTGTATATGATGCCAAACTCTTTTATGGGTCCAAAGTTTACAAGTTGGCCTAAGATCATCAATATAGTAAATATTGATTGATTTTTTTATTTTTTATTTTTGATGAAAAAGGGATACTATGCATCGCAATGCATGGGTATATGGTTCCCTATCATTATATTAGTAAGACAGGATGAATCACCAAATATTTCCCTGTGTTAAGAGACCAATTTGTCAATATTGTGATTTTAGTGAGACAAAATTTGATAGAAATTGCAAGATCAATATCATTAGAGATAAGAGAATGATTTCCTCGAGATGAATTTTTGGAGGCCATGTGTGTGGTATACCCTCAATATTGGAACAATTTTCAATGTCTAAGAACTTTAAAATTAGATTTTCAAAAGAGATTAAAATGTTTAGTGGACCACTTTTGCAAGACAGTCTCGATACATGGAGAACATATTGAAGGCATTTTAGATTCATCAAAATTGTATCAACAAGGTGGACACGTTGTTGAAACAATGTGGAAGAAATGTCCTTTTTTGGAGAATCATAATGAAAATGGTGCTATAACAAGATTATGTACTACTTGAAGTGCTAGCCAATACCTGGAAGAAAACATACAAGAGTATTTCAAATTAGCATATTTGTGTCAAACCATGATTTTGGGATATGTGGAGGACGAGAGAACGTTTAGTGCAATATCATTCTTAAAGTCAAAATTGAGGAACATTATTGATAAACATGTGAATACATGTTTAATATTATATGTAACAAATTATGACATTAACAATTTTCCATATGAAAGAGCACTAGATCTTTGGCAATTAGATTGTGATAGAAGGGGAGAAAACAATATAACCAATTTCTCTAATGAAATTGATACAAAACATAATGTTTTGGAGGCTCATAATGACATTTCATTTGGAGAAGATCATGTTCACAATGTAGAAAATGAGGACCAAGATGAGAACTGGGAAATTGATATACCCTAAGATGTAATCTAATTCGATATATGTGAGGGGACTCTTATTTTGATATACATGTTCCATTAATCATGTAAGATTACTATATGCCAATTTCAGGTAAAAATAGGTTGTATATTTTGTATTTTTCATTGTAACATTGCATCTACATTTCTTTGAATTGTGTTATTTTAAGATTGATGTTTCATATTTAATCATTACATTGCTTGTTTCTTATCTGTGATAGGAAATGAAGTTGGATTTGATGAACCTAGGACCTATTTATTTTCACATAGATAGTGTCAGACTAGTATTAAATGATAAATAACTAATTTAACAATATTAACGCAAAATAGTAACAGGCTCATTCAAGTACATGAAACTACCTTGATGTCTAGCTTCAATATCTTGGAAAATTGTAATGGTTTATATGTTGCTTGTGTTTGGGGAATTTTGTTGTGTTTTGAGTTTTGGATTTGTTTTGGTTAAATATTATGGTAGTCCCTTGAATGCTTTTAGTTCTTATTTCATGCTTAGATTCATATATCTTCTTCTAGTTTTATAATTATTATTGTTTTCTTTATATATTTGGTGTTTTGAAGAAAGTTGTTTTTATTTCCTTTCATTTTGTGGCTTGACTTTAACATCTTCACTTTTAGAATCTAGTAGACTACTATGTTTATTTTATATTTTCTTGGAAAATAATTATTGATATTTGGAAAGGGAAATGAGTCATGGGTATCTAAGCGAAGAGAAAAATGGTTTATATACTAGGTTCTCGTGCATTCATTGTAGGAAACCTATTGGCATGAGACCAAAATTATTTTGTATAAAGTCTTGTCTCCACTTTCCCAAATATAAAACTAGACCAACCCTAGAGCTTGAAGCATTGCCAAAGTGGAAAGAAATTCCACATTATCATAAGTGTTTTCAATTGCATTTGATTGACGGAAGGTTTTGAATTTAATAAGCACGTTTTGCATGACATGTCACATAATAAATGATAAATAAAAGATTAATTAGACTAAGTGTGAAACTTGAAAGTGGAACAACAATTAAACATAAATATTATATATGTATTTAGTAAACTAAGTGGAATTAAATAATTAAACTAAGTACACAAATGAAAAACAATACACAAATGACTTACATAGAACAAGAAACATGGCATAATTAATAGACAGTTGGAATCATCTTTGAAATTTCATTACTTCTCCAAGAAAATCTTGTACATTGCACAACAAATTTTTTGTCTCTAGGACAAAGTTAGAACCCCAAAGTTGGTTCCTTGGTCTTATTTTAAAGGAACTTTTACATTGAAAATAGTTATAAAAATTTTCAACTTTCACAACTACTTCTTAACCATTCCGTCCTCATGAAAATTAAAAGACTAAACTAATTGAAATTTATAACTCTTAGAATCACAAAAATGAGACATTTTCCAAAAATTGAAAATACTTAAAATCATTTGATAACTTGGGACTCTTGTGCAACTTCAGGTTCACTTGATGAAGCTCCAGGTTGCACAACTCGAACATTCATTTGTGAAATCAAGCTCTAACACTTCTTCCATAGGGTTAAGTCAGGAATTGGACACTTTAACATTTTGTTGAAGGCCGTTTTTAAGTTGGTTACCTTGGTGTATGTGGGATTCTCAATGAATAAAGTTTTGGCTAACCATAACAGCTGGAAGTCACTCTACAAGTAGTTCATGATTGTAGCTCCTTTCAAAATTTTTGTTTTCTCATGAGATGCATTGATCTTACTTTTTGCTTCCACCAGCAATATTTCATATTGTTCCAAATAAGCGAGGCTACCTTTTTTATCCCAACATGAAGGTAACCCTCCTCTGACTCTCTTTTCAAAACTAGAATTAAAAGATGCCACATATTCCTTGAATTCTAACATTATGGTTTCTGCCTGTTTCTTGTACATGTTCTTCTACACCATCTTTCTTATTTCTGACAGCACATTTATTTAGTCTACAATGTCTACTGCCCTTATTTCTTGATAAGACTTAACATTTAGATAATCAATGATTATTTTAGCTAACAGTGAACTTTCCTGTGATTGAGATTTGTTGGTGTAGATGACGGCTTCAGAGGCCCTAAGCATTTCCTTTTCTTTAGTTATGACTACCATATGATCCCAGACTACTTTGATTTGTTGAATGTATCTATCCAAATGATCTCTCTACCTTGAATAAGAGCCATGTTCCTCTTTAAATTTTCTTTTAGTTCTTTGATTTCATCACATGTTGACTTGTATTTATTGTGATGCTTAGTTTCAATCTCTTTATCCATGTTCAATTTTCTCTCCTTATGCTTCAATTGTTCTTTTAAACCATCCATATTTTTCTGCAATATCTTCAATTCATCTTCTAAGATATTTAGCTCTTTCATAACACCAGTAAGCTTTTTAGTTGGGTCTTCAAAATCAGGTTGTACTACAATTGTGCAAACATGCTTGTCTATCCTCTACTGCATATATGCATTGAACTCCTTAAGAATTTTTATTTCCTTATTTCTTTCGAGTAACTCATGAGTCATGATTTATTTTTCTTTTTTGATCTAGGCCACTTCTAGAGCTTAAACATGATTTGTTTCAAGTAGCTTCAGTTTCCTCCTTAAAGACATGGATTTGAAACTCTGCACTATGGATAAAGGATTGAACCATTGCTTTATCCTCTGGGTTTACCCCAAGCTTGATTATAAACATACTCTTCATTCTAAATATGAATATCTCTTGAATTGGCCCTTTCCAAATTTAATTGATCTATCACCTTTCCCAATAAATCCTCTTTCTTTCTTGTTGCCAGTGATGTTTTGCTGAGATAATTATATATTAAATCCCATGTTTGCCCAGTGTGCATGTTTATTTTATCTGGAAATGGAATGTATTTAGTGTTCATAGATAAATTAATTGTTTTAAAATATACACCAAAGGAAATTGATTGGGTCACAAGATGAGTGAAAGAAAATCTCATTTGGTTTCTTTCGAAATCCACAACTGAAATAAGTGGTTTGATAACCATAAATGGATTGAGCTTCCAGTTGAGCCATAGCATTAGAATTCATTTTCATGTTCCTCTCCTCAATTTTTTGATAGGTATCTTTTAAAAATTTCAAGGAATTATGCTCTTCTTCATCTGGAATTGGAGATGATGGTGCACACTTCATCCCTCTCAGTTGCAATTGAAAACCAACCTCACTTGAAGGTCTTTCTATGAATTGTTTAAATTCTGTTTCACCTTCTGTCATTCTTTCTTTCTTACTGCCTTGAGAACTTTCTCAACATGCATGACATCAACAACACTTCTTTCCAACCCCATTTTAGTAGGAAGAGGGGTTTCTACCTCCATACTCTCTCATGTCTCCAGCAAGCCACAATTTTCCAATTTCTCAAGTTTTGTCCTTGGTTCATGGATATAAGGGGCACAAGATGTTTCCAACCTCCTCTTTGAAATGACCTGGTGTGGATCATAGCGCCACTTCTTCCCCTGCTAAAAGTTCATTTCTTGCAACATTTTCCTAGTCTCCTTTGCAACATGTTTGTTATTTACAATAAAGGGGCCAACGGTCTTGGGTAATTAAACAAAAATCCTTTCCTAGCTGAGAGAAAGTGTACTTGATCTACATTCAAGATTTTTCTAATAATTCCCAATGCAAATATTCTCGTAGGAAGAAAAGAAGGAAGCTTATATGGTGGGATCTATGATCCATATAATATTATTTCTACATACTCTTTGAACAAGAACCAGTCTCCAACTTTCAAATCTTTGTTCAATTGTAAAAGAGATTGAGCCTTTGTTAAAATTATCGGCGAGGCAGTATTATTGATGATTTTATAGGCAATTGACATGAAAGAAACAATGTAAAAAGAGAAGCATTCATTATTTAGTCTACACCTGATCATATGAGTCCAATTTATCACTATTTACTTTTGCTTATTTATATCCATGACATTCAGACCCAAATCCATGAATTGGTAAACATGAACATACTGGAAGAGGTATACCATCAAGGAAGGAAACCTAAAGCACCCAAAAATACTAAAGTTGACAAGTTGTAGATTAATGGAATTTTCCCAAAAAGTGGGAATATCCAACACAATTCCAGGTTCCATCACTAAATGGAAAGTCCCTGAGGCTTGACAATCAATCACTGTGGTATTATCTCTTCCCAAAATTCCCATAGTTACAGATAAAATTGACCTAACACTTTTAGAAAAACAAACTATGGGAAATTTTGTAGACTCTGGTGGAAGAACTACATTTGGAGGCAAAATTGAGCTATACAATTTACTTATATCCTCTGTTGACAGGCTCTGGTAGATAGACAAAAGGGTTTCATCAGAAAATGTAGTGTAATTATCAGATTGGGGAAAATCTAGGGCTTGTCGAATCAACAAGGAAGACACATGCATAATGTTTTAACCAAGGGAATTCATTACATAGCATCTTTGTGGGTATAAAGATGAGGTTAACCAGCTAATGAATTCTGGGAAAAGGTAAGTTTGAGGGATTATTACAACAAATAAGCCTGATTTAACTATTCTTCAGGAAATTTCTGACTCAACCTGACTGACTAGAATGTTTTCACGGACTTCCATTAAATTTAATGGAAAAACAAGGTCGAAAATATCATGTTCCATGTCCATTAGGGGTATATGGGTGGAATAATCCGATAAAGTGGGTTTTTTGGTCATTTTCATATTTACTTTCAAAAACACAAGGTATTTTAAGACTCTAAATACCTGGTAGTTAGAAAGTAGCTTGATGATGGGGTCGATTATTGACAGTCATCAAGAGCAGCAACTGGAGTGAAAATGGCAGATAAAATAGAATAAATGAATGAAATCAAGATTTTTATAGATAAATGGAAGGAAAATTATAATTAAGGTAATGAAGGTTCAAGATAAAAGTGTACGGAAGGGTGACATGGCAACCATCGTGGTAGGTGATGTGGAAGTGTGGTGGGTGAGGTGGCATGAGGTGGAGTGACATAGAAGTGACGATGTGGAAACCAGCCTCGGGGGCACCCCTAGCAGTAAGTGGTTTAATCCATTTGTGTCATTTGGGTTGATCACAGTAGTTAATCACCTTGATGTTGACTTCTCAAAACTACTTACTCGAGGGCACCCTGCAGTATAAATGTTGAGCTAGTTGTGATGTCAGATTCGGTGTAAGCGCAGGCCTAATGTATGGTACATCGATGTTTTTTTATAGTTGTTGCGCTGAGACTATGGTACAAGCCCAAAGTTTGGGTTAGTAAAAATAAAAATATATTTTAAAGGGAGTGATTCAACCCCATGAGTGCCAAGCAGAGAAAATTGTTAAAAAGCATGCATATACTTTTATTTTTAGTAAACATATGTCTATTTTATTTGATGCTTTGTACTTTTTTTTTAACTAAAAATAAAAATGACTACAACGTATTCACCATGATTTTACAAGATAATATAATTTGGTGAGAGATTCACCCAAAAAATTATGTATACATATTATATTATTGATAAAATTGCCTTCCATTTTTTCTATGTATCATGGGGATTCACCCATTTATTATAAATATAAATTTAGGGGCATTTCTTAAAATTTTCCCTACTTGGGTGGGGTATGTGCCTTGAGAGACAGTGATGATGGTGTCTATAAATCATTGTTTTTGCCAGCATTGTGATTTGATCTTATGGAGAGATAGAGTTGTTATTCAAGGCCTTGCTATGTGACAATGTTGGTTGTTATGATGTTAAACATATGGGTTACCAATCTGACTCTTCTTATGATATCTCTTCAAATTGAGAATGTACATGTACCATTTATGAATACCTCCCTAGTTAAGAGGGTGTGTTGAAAAATGTGTAACTAGGTTCGGTCTTCATAAATATGAAATGTAATTTTGATTCTTGAATATTGTAAAATGAAAGAAAAAATATTATTTTGGAGCATGGGTTTCATTCTCAAGGTCTTTTATTTTAGAGGTCAAGCACCCATTGAGTGCTATTAGGGGTTTTTCTAGGTCAAGAAGTCAAAAGAGTCATTGTCATAAGTTGAAGACCCCATCAGGCACATTGTGACTTGTAAAAAGAATTATTTTTGTATTTGAAAGTGTCAAAATACCCTTCAAGACTATGTCAATCTAGAAGCTAAGAAGTTGGCCAATTTTGAGGAGCCTCATCCACTTTAGAAGCCTATATAAAGGAGGGAACTTGAACTCCTTTGAATACACATTCACTTATCATCATCTCAGTGAAGGAGAAGTAGAAGGCTAGGAAAGGAGGAGAAGGATGAAGGAAGAAGTGTTTTGGGCTATTTCTCTCCCTATCTATCTCACATGTGTGAAGACGGAAGGCTAGGGTTTACTGCTTCAAAGTCGAAATTCTCAAATTGCAAGAAGAGGATGAAAGTTGTTGGAAGAGGAGCCTAATAGGTTAGCTACGAGCCCTGGAAAAGGAAGCAAGCCTAGTGAAGTTGTTTGGAGGCTTCAAAAGGCTAAATTTCACTCACATGTGTGGAAGCAGTAGCAATTGCGGGGGACGAAAATTTCAGACCTGTAGTGGAGGCTGAAATTCTGAAGTTGGGAGGATCAAAGTTGTGTTGTTGGAAGATATTTGACTGGGTTTGACTTGGACAAAGGAAGAACATCATTAGGAGGGTCGGACTTGAACTTGGGAGGGTATTGGTCTTGGTCTAAAGGTCTTGGAGTTTGTCAACTGAAGAATCTATAAGAAGAGAAGAGATTTACGGGTTTTCCTCTCAAGTGGAGAGGTTGTGGCCCTAACTTGTAGCCTATATCCTATGTCCTTGTGCACTATTGTTCTTATTGTTTTGGTAGTTGTTTGATGATAAGAAGAAACATAATAATAAGAGAATAAGCTAATAAGTAAGAAAAATTAAAAATATATCACAACCCATTATCAAGAAAAGAGAAATCATCCTAACTAATGCCCTCTAGATTTCTCAATAGATGGCACCCCATTTGGACTTGGGACCCAGGAGGAGGATTTGAGGGACTTTCCTCAAATTTTGGATGATTCTAGCATCATGGAACTTTTTCACACCTCATCACACCATGACATAGAATTTTGAGCCCTAAAAGGGCATGAAGCCATCTTGTCTAGAGGTTGCAGCTCACATGTGTGGGTGTTTATAGCTTACTTGGTCACTTAGTAGGTGGGTTCATTTTTAACGCAAGGTTATTTTATATATAACTTGTTTTATGGGCTTCATTAATAAACAAATTAGTTGAGATAGACCTTATATAAATAGAGGTCACCTCATTTACAATTTCATTATTACTTGTGGAGCAATTTGGCCTTCTTATAGGATTTTGGCCCAAATGAAAGTGTCTTGTATTCTTGTGGAGATGTGATCTATTGTGGAGATTTTTCTTTTGGAGACATTCTCTTGTTGTGGATACATCATTTTGGGATAATAAAGGATTGTTTCATGCATTTCTTGTAAGTATTCTATATTGTTGAATATATTTTTAATGCTATTGGATGGAATGGTTATTGTTAGGGTTTCAATGTGCTAGTTTTATTGAATATTTTTCTATGAAATATTGGAAAAGTATTCTATGGATTACCCTTAAGAATGTGTGATAATCCCTTACAAGAATTTTCATTTTAAACTCTCTTCAATGATTTAAACATGTCAAAAAATGATAGCTATTGTTTTGAAAACTACGTTTTTTCTTTCCCTTACTCCGTAATAGGGTTTGATTCTTCCATGAGTAGATCTCCTTCTAGAATCCATTACCCAAGATCAAGCAATATAATTTAAACATACATGGTCACAAATAAATAAATAAACTTAAAAAAAAAACTCTTCAATATCTTCTCCTCTTAAAATTTCAACCCCAGAAATTTTGGCCCTAAAATTTAGGCGCTTCAAGACAAGTCACTAGGGTTAGGGTTTGAAGTAGAAATCAACTAGGTCTTGGGCATTGAGCTTATTTAAAGTTGTTTCAACTTGACAATATTTAAAAAATCAAAATATAGTAATTTTCATGATTGAAGTTTCTTCCCTAGGGCTAACATCATAAACCCTAGCTAATTCGAGGGCTAGAAAAACCCTAATTTCGCACTAAGGCTTCAACTTGGGGTCATTTTAAGGGTTTTAGCTCCTTTTTCTGATCATAAGAATTTTCACACGCCTATTTTTTGGTCTTAGTTTCCTTTGTAAGAATTTATCATTTCTTATCCCTTAAACCCTAGTCCATCAATGCATTTGAAAAGTCCCTTGGAGAGTATGTTATTCCTTGTTCACTAGATTGGACCTTGTCCTTAGATGGAGTGCTCTCCTTAAGCCTTTCATAGTTTTCTCCTAAGGTACACTATTCCTTGTCTGGTAATATTGAGCCTTATCCTTAGTCTTAGTGTCTCAGGTAATCCTATTCAAATTTCCTTTATAGGTTCCTTTGAGGATATGCTTCTCCCTATTACATAGAATTGATCCTTGTTCTTAGTTTGAGTACCCTATCTGATCCTATTCAATTGACACCTTTGGAGCCTATACCAAGAATATATTCTAGGTGACCTAAACTAGGAAGCCTCCCTTATAGTGAAAATCCACTAAAGAGTAGGAGGAAGTGTGTTGTGGTGATAGTGGGCCTGCACCTCATTGTTAACCATTGGTCTAGTTCTTTTCTTGTGAGAACACCTCACAAAATCTATTAGATTTTGAGGACTTTAGGGATTGTTTTTGGTGATGATATAGGTGGATATGAGTGGCCACCCTTCCATTTGGACCTCCAATCAGTTTCATCAGTTTCCTTGATTATACCTCAATTTATTTTTTTTAGCAGTTTTTTGGGTCTTGAACTCCTAGAGTTGTTTTGATCCCCTAACCGACATTTTGTTTGAGGTCCACATTAAACCTATCAAGTATGGGCCCCGCCACAAATATTGTATTACTGAGAGATATATTTCTAACGAGGTATCATACGCACCAAACAAATATCATATGACCAATTTACGACCCTGGGAAGTTGGCTGCCCAACTAACCCCAATGGGGCCCACAAAATCTTGGCGTTCCATCTCCTAGGGTTAGGTTTTTGGTTGTTTAGGGTTTCCCTTTGTTGTTCAATAATAAAAAGGTCCTTGAGCCTCATTATAACATATTTCAAAAGGAATGTAGCTGCCACATCTCTTCTCGGAGATAAGCTACCATCTCTTGAGCTAGTTTATTTCCATTCTGCATGTAAACAATTTTTAGTACTTTGTTATTAATGAATTGAAGTTCTTTTTTTCTGCATCTCTGTGTTTCTATTTATATGTGTATTTCATTTCATTCCTTTATAAATTTGAATCAAGGGAGGAGTTGAGTCAACCTTCTCATAATCTAAAGTCAATGCTTCATTTTCTTGATTGAGCTTATTCGATATACAAGGATAAATTTGCTCATTTGGTGACTCCATTAAAGGAACAAATTCCTTGCTTCTTTTAATGTTTTAAATATTTGATGCTTACAAGGTGAGGAAAGCAACATTACAAAGGAATTTAAAGCTCATCTTGGCAAATCCAACATGAAAATATTCAACATTTCACTTATATTTGATCTTGATGTGTTATTGCTAAGATGGCCATAGCCACTATACAAGAAGCTTATGAATTTGAAGTTCCACATGATATCCAAGAAGACAAATATATGAAAAAATCATAAAATAATAATTAGCATGTCGTTGAAGATCAATATGAGGCATTACTATGTGCATCGAATCATGAATGTTATTATAATGAATGGAAGGGCCTCTTCTACATGTTTCATTATGGTGATTTTCAGCCTATCAAGGAAGGTGTCACAAATGCCCAAGAAGACTTTGATGGCCATCTAGGGGAGTCTCTTGGTGGCAATGATATAGTAAAAGCAGAGAGTATTATCAACCTCTTGATGTAGTGCCCCGCTCTAGTTGACTGACAGTGATATGACATTAACATTTATTTAGCCCAGAGTCCCACACATTATTCTTTAAGGACCTCAGGTTGAGGATCCGAACACATGACTCTGTTATTAGTGGTGGTGATATTAGTGGTTGTGATGTTTATGTATGTTCTCCATTGATATTATGATGATAATATCATATTAGTGGTTGTGATGTTTATGTATGTTCTCCATTCATATTATGATGATAGTAGCATTAATGATTATGCATGTTCCCTATTGATATTATGATTATTGTAGCATAAATGGTTATGTGGTTTCTATTGAATTTATGATGATGATGGCAGTAAAGGATATGTATGCTCTCGATTGATATCCTAATGATGATAACTTTGATGGATATGTATGTTTCCATTGATATTATGGTGATGATAGCTATGACGGATGTGTCCCCTATGTTACCTACTTGCATTAGTTCCGATTCACAATGAAAAATGATGCAAATGACTAGGTGATGTTGATGATGCTATTATGAAAATGACTAACACTGAGAAACCTTGTTACTGATGATTATTGGGTATGGCAGGAAACTGTTAAACGCACATGGCAGCAACAACATAGGAAAGATAAACATGAGAGTTCATTTATTATTAACAAATGATATGCATTTATAGTACATTGTCTGACCGTTGGGTTTGACACCCCAAGGTATATTGGACTTCCTTAGTCTATTCGGCTTCCACACCAACCTATAGAGGATTAGGTGTCCAACATTCCCCCCTTAATCCGAAGGGTTATGTATGAGTCCAAGAAGAGAGCTGTAATACAAAACATGCAAAAAATGCATAGCAGCACTAGGCTGAATGTGCTCTCTGAAATGTTGGTATAAAGGGCGGTGGTTTTAGGATGACCACCAACACTGGAATGCTTAGTGCAATTCCTAGAACTCTTCCAAAACTGGCAAGAAGCCGAAGTCTTCTGCTATAGGAAGTGCTCCTATTGTTTTGAAGAGGGAAACCTTCAACCATGAAAGGGATGTCTCACCTTGCATAAAAGGGAGAAATTCAACTTGAAAAGGGAAGTCTCAACCTGTGATGGTTTAAGGATGACCAACAACTCTTGAATGCTTAATGCAATTCCTGGAACTCTTCCAAAACTAGCAAGAAGCTGAAGTCTTCTGCTAGAGGAAGTGTCCCAAATTATTTGAAGAGGCATTACCAACTGAAGGCATGCTCAGGGGCATCTTTGTCTCTGGTTACAACTTTGAAACTGGTGTGATAGGTTGTGGCTCAGGCTCGCTTGATGTGGCTTTGAAGCTTGTAGATGACCATCATCCCCCCCCCCCCCCCCCCCGTCAGATACAAGGTGAGATGATGGAGAAAACTCAACTGCAAGACTATTCAATACTCTTGAACAAGTTTTGACATGTGACTGAAATATCTTCTTGGTTGTTGATACCCATTGCCAAGAAGCGATCCATCCAAGATGAATCTTTTTTCTTGCAGGAGGTTTGTTTTTGAAGCATTTGTTTGAAGAATGATTGGTTTTATGACAGTGCTTACATGGATGAAGATCAAAACAATGATCTTTCATATGGCCAACTCGGTCATAGTGTTGGCATTTCACAATCTGTTGTGGCTACTATGGAAGAGAACCAGAATCTGAAACAACTGAAGGTGAACTGCCATGAAGGAATCCAACACTCTAAAATTGAATGGGCTTTGAGTAGTCTGGAATATGAAAGGACAAGTCCTTGTCATATCCAAGACTAGTTCTTTGCTTATTATGGACAATCTTTTCCCAAGGTTTGATGATGGGATTGGGAAGTGCAAACTGAACTTCTGCTTTTGCATGCAAATCTGTTGATGTATTAGGCATTGAATCTGAATTTGCAACATTATTGACTTGTTGTTTATAGGAGTCTGTTTCATTGTTCTGAACAGAAACAGGTTCAGAATGATGACTCCACTACTATAATTCTTCCTGTTGTAGTTGAGATTCAAGCTGCAGAAATTCAATATGTTCTTGTGCATATTGTAGACATGTCTGAATTTCTGAGAGAGAGCCTTTGTTGATTTGGAATGTGTCATCAATAATAGATTGTATAAGAGTTTTCAAACTCTAATACTTCACCAATTGGAGTCATTTTTAACCTCAAAATATAGTAAAACAATGAGGATCTCAATGCACTCCAAACTCTAATACAATGCTAAGGCAAGAAGCTCTCAATAGTCTCCACTCTACAAATTAAATAATAGACAATTGTTTATAAAGTTAAATAGTGCGTTGACGACTCTGCTCAATGCTACACTCCGAGCTCGACAAAAAATTGGAAAAGATATACTATTGATTACTTGCCTATCAAACTATTGTACATATGGATCAAAGCATTCATTCGTTATTGTACGACGGACTGGAGCGCTGATGGATATTATATACATCTTTGTGATGAAAATCAAAACCTCGGGTGGTGAATCCATATCAATGTATCAATAAACCAATATAATTTAAACATCATTTTACCACTTGATTCGTTGAAGAACATATAACATAACATATTTTATAATGCCAACTCCAAACCTTTGATTCATGCTCCCAAGGAAGTCAACATTATTATACAAGGAAGTCTCCAAATGTTTTAGTTTCATATCATTTTGTAAGCCCAGCCATGTTTGCCTAAAAAGTCTTGAACAACTTCCTTAATAGCCAAATTCGGGGCCAATTACTCAGAGTTAAGTGGTTCCCATGTAATTGGATCAAAGTTGCCAACCTTCTGTAGATGTTCCAAAATAATTGCTCTCTCATATGTAACTCCACTAGGAGTTACCACTGGATCCTGAAAGATGTCCAATGTAATTTTGCAACAGATATTCAGGTACCTTATTAGGAATATCCGCCTCATAATTTCATTCATTCCTTATGAGTAATTTCTGACTCCACTTTCATAGAGTTTTCACAGCTTTCAAATTTTCCTTCCAAATAATTTGATTCTCTACCATCACTTTGTGTGCTAGCTATAATCCCATTATTGGATGTACTTTCTAATTCGTGCTACAAAACCCTTTCACAAATTGCTCTTAACTCTTGTTGTTTTTGTAGATGAAGGCATGAAGTAGACCCCCATTCTAAATATCTTGCTTTTGCAAGTTCTTGCGAGATCTCCTCCACCATATAACTTAATGGATTTGCTCAGATGCCAAAATGGCAAAAGCTAGGGACTGCACTGGGCTGCTCGGGAATGGCCCCACAGAAACGTCATACAATCCAGTCAACCTTGACGTAGAGCGCAACACAGTCTGAGCAAACATCGCAATGGAACAACCATCTTAATTGCACCATTCAACACCACATATAGAGTTCAGATGTAAACCTTATGTGGCACAGTTTGCATGCACCAGTAACAAAGACAACCACGACCTTCCATAGCGGTCAACCTAACAAAGAAAAACAAGAGATTTTTTATTTATTTTTTTTCAGTTCCAATCACCTTGTATCATTTAACATTTTACAACAGCCATAGAATGCAAAATTCTGTAGCTCACCAACTAGGTAGTTGTTGAAGCACAATAATAATTACATTTATTGTCTTGCACAGGAATAACGGTCACAACATAGAGCAAAACCGTTGAGAAGAGGGCGATGTCAGTTGAACAGTGGTGTGATGAGCAGTGGTGTAGAGGAGTGGTGATTTGGATGCTGTAAGGGAGACTGGTGTTTCAAATGCTAGAAGTGTATGGGGGAGCGACAATATGCGGAGGGCAGCATATGTATGTGGAGAGCATTATTATGACAAAAGTATGGTGGTATGGCAATAGTGGTATGGGAGTATGGGTATATGGTATAACGGTATTCAATGTTGTGGGTCAAAAGTTGTATGGCGGTATTGCGTACCATTCAACCAAGGAATTAAGGAGTCGAGGCACATGGAGGAGTATACGTGGTTAATGTTGGAACTACTACACCTACATGCAGACTCTCAGTTATAGCATGCAACTACATGCAACTACATGCAACTGCATGCAGACTCTTAGTTAAAGCATGCAACTACATGCAACTACTACACATCTACATGCGAAATCTTAGTTAGAGCATGGGATTGCATGCAAGATTCCTTTTGCATGACTTACTCCTTGATTTGCTCCTTCTTTAACTCCGCAACTGACTAGTTATCTCCGGAACTTGTTGTAGGT
>APFE030985584.1:50714-65086 GCA_000404065.3 Pinus taeda
CGGAACTTGTTGTAGGTGTTGAGTCTTCTCATTGATCACCACTATAGTTCATTACCTTGGGATCTTCACCCAGTAATGCTATATAATGAGCATTGTAACATATTTTCTAATGAATCATTCTTTTCTTGTTTCAATTTTCTTTTAATGTTTTTGCTCTGCAAAGCTGTGTGTTCAACCTTTACTAGCTAGATTCATCTGTGCAGGTTTTCTAACACATTTACAGTTAACACGATAGTTATATATGGACCAATGTGCTATGATAGGTGGTAAGATAACAAGCGTGAATGGTGGTAAGATAACAAAGCAGCGTTATGGTGCTCAGTGACAGATATTTACTTCCTCAATCAATTGTTTTGATGCCTTTTACAACAGGATGTTACTACGATATATGAGAGTTGAAGGGTCACACGATTAGAAAATTGGTAGAGAGACAATCACCATGTAATGCAACTTTATAAACATCCTGGTAGAGTTCTTCAATGGCAGATGATCAACAGGTTTATCCGTCCACTGCCTCCTCATACGACAATGCAAGTGTCGCCACTTAGGAAAAGGCCTCGCGCTCTTATATCTTCTAGCTTCCAAAGGACCAGGTATACAGAAGCGTCGTCTCATCACAACATCACTACGCTCTTTCTCAGCCTCCTCATCATCGTCAGAATCCTTGCTGCTATTGTTGTAGTTGAGTCATAGTCATTTGGAGGGTCGATAGCGATGGCTACAGGGTTAGCCTATGGAGGTGCGTAGGAACTACACAACATCGCATGTATATGGAGGACTATGTGTCCAACATCGTTCTTGACAAAGCAGAGCGTATGGTAGCAATCCCTCCACACGAGCATTCACATTCAGTCATGGACTGCAAGAGGAAATAAGGAATGTTCAATTTTTGTTTTGAGGGGAGGTCCATGTGGTGTCTGAGTTCTGTGAGCAGCCAAAAATGATAACCATATATAATGCTAAATCGCCCCTTGCACGTGATTCTTCTTCTTTTGGTTATATTTTTCAGCTTGACGTGCATTGATTTTCATGTGTATCGTGCATTGATTCTTCTTTTTCTGGTTATATTTTTCAGCTTGATCTTTAAACGTCCGCAAATTGATAGTAGAAGTAGGTTATAGTATTCTGCTTTGATTTATATTGCATTATCGGGTTAACCTATAGCAGATTTTCTACATGGTTTCAGAGGTAGATTTGTAGAGAATTTCTACAGGTAAAGGGTTAAATAGTGTGATTTTTAGAAGTTTTTTCCAATATGTAGTCAAATTAAGGGTATTGTTTAATATGCTACGAATGCATCATTGAATGAAGCGCCGTGGATTGTGGGGCATTATTGTAACCACTAGAATGGAAATCGACAACTATAATCAATCGTTGAATATTAAATATTGAAATCGAGAACTATAATCAATCGTTGAATATCAAAATGGTCACATGCTTTTTTTACACATAATTTATGTACAAGAATATTGAAAATTGTGTTGTCACAATGAAAGCAACACAACTAAATAAATTATTATGTGACAATTTTTGTTTTACTTTATATATATATATAATATATATATAATAATATATTATATATATATATGTCTAAGGGACTAAGTTGCATCTAGTAACTTTCTTATTACATGTCATTTGTGAACTCTATATTAATTAGTGAAAGCATTGTATAAAATTAAGATGAAAATTGAAGTATTTTATTTATAACCAATATTGATTTTTTTGTCAACACTAATTTTTAATTTGTTAATCTAAATATTATTTTGTTATTTTTAAATGTACATTGTAGCAACATTTACCTCAGGTTGGGTTGTAGATCCAGCGATAATAATATAAATATTTTTTAGCAATCTATGTATAGTAATGTTTTTTATTTCATTTTTTTTTAAGAAATTATAATTATTAATAATTATATAAATCATAAAAGATCAAAATAACTATAATACATATATTATATCATTTTATTTCAGGAAATGTGTTTTTTTAATAAAACCATTTTTGACCCCAAAAAAAATATTAGTTATCAATAAAAATAAAATATTTACATTAACAAAATGGATGTTAATCATACATGAATAGAAAGTTCCCCCAAGAAAAGGACAAGCTCATTACACCAAAAGTCACTATAGAGCCAACCTTCTCTTGACTGCATCTTTTGTAGATATCTGTCTCTAATATCCCCAGTGAGGTGCATTGTTATCACTTTTACTTTTGTTTCTATCTTAATATTTTTTAGATTCTCTAATAATATTGAACACCCAAACACTCTTATTTTTTGGAGTGATTTGAGATATAAATAATTTTCTGGCAGTAACTTTAATGCTTCACATCTCATAATAGTGAAGATTTTGAGTAAAGGCATTACATCCTCCATTACATCCTCCTTTACCATTATTGTTGGTAACTCCTCTAATTCATCCAACTCACTCAATGAAAATGTCTCCAAAGAAGGAAATGCCCCTTCTCACCAAACTCTGTGGGAAGCTTCTTTAATTTAGAAGAACCATGAACCAGTAATTCCCTCAAATTCTTCATTTTATGCAAACTTGGAAGCTCTTCTAACTTGACACACCCCCGTAAATGAAGACGAGTCAAATTTTGAAATTCACAAAACCAACCATCTATTTTAACTATCTCGGGGCATAATAACTTGAGTCTTTTTAACTTTGACAGGTTCATCAGGTCACCAGGTAGACTCATCATGACGTCATCTCTCAAGAATAGTGTCTCCATTTGAAGCATACTCCCCAGTGTCCCCTCGTTGATTGTTTCTGCCCTGTTCCATAAACTTAGCCTTTTCAGTTGCCTCAGAGACGCCAAATCATTTACGGAAGCAGCTTTCTTTTTGCCATGTTTTGTCCACACTTTCTCGCATCCCATCGTGTTCAAGCACTGCAAAGAGGTAAGGCGTGAGATACTACGAGGAAGGCATTGCAAATCGTGACATCCATAAAGGTCCAGACGCCGCAGGGATGTTAGCTTATGAATGCCAAACGGTAATTCTGTGATCTTGGACCGAGACAGATCCAGGACTTGGAGACTTGCAAGATTTGTAAGAGTTGCAGGCAACCTTTTGATGGGTATCCCTCGTAAGTGCAAGTATACTAGCTGTTTCAAACTCCCCAAACTCTTTTGGCAATGACTCCATAGGGTTGCCACTCAAATTCAGAACTTTTAGAGAGCGCATATTCCCAATTGCCTTTCTTGGAATTTTTGTAAAATTGTTGTGAGCAATCAACAATGAAAATATCTCTGGAGTTGTGAATGAGTTGGGAAGCGAACTCAATTTGTTGTCATTCAAGAAAAGCCTGGTGCATTCTGTATACTCATTTTCAACCAACTGATCTGTCAAGCCATTACCTGCGCGGCAGTACAACTTTTCTTCCTGCTCTCCAATTTGTATGGCCAAACCACGGAGGATGTCGTGCATCCTGAAATGGACCACGCGGCCATCGACGTCTGTGAGAAGAGGCTCGATCAAACAACGATCGGCTAAAATGTTGGCATAAATTCTTCCCATCTCATACGGGTCGTGGCCACTCTGATTCCTTTCAAGAAGACCTTCTCCTAACCACAAAGGAATCAAATCGTGGTCCAAATGAATAATTTGATCTTCTCTGAAGGAAGCTAAGTAGAGAAAGCACAATTGGAGATTGACATCATTGTTGCCTAGTGCGTCGTAGCTCCACCTTAAGCGATCATTGAGAGCTTGAAGGTCTTGGATATTGGCGTTTGGCAGCCTTAGGACTGCCAATTCCCAATGTTGTGGATCAGAAATGCCTGCCATTGTCCTCCCTATCACTTTGATTGCAAGGGGGAGTCCTCCACACTTGTCACACACAACCTTTGCCCTTCTCTCGTCCATGTTTGCTGGCAGAAGTCCATTATGATATGGAAAAGCGTGATGAGCAAACAACTCCCAGCTCTCTTCTTCACTAAAATCCCCCATTGTTAATGCAGACGTATCTGCAACTCCCATTTCCCTTAGTGCTATGCGACTCCTTGAACTTACAATAATTTTGAAGTTGGAGTGTTGGGAGAGGCTGCTGAGACCCAACTCCTCTTGCAATTTCCCGCCCTCACCCCACACATCATCCAAGAAGAGGGCAAACCTCTTCTCTTGCAATCTTTCACTCAACCATCGCTTTACATCCTCTTGGTTCATGTTTTGATCATAAGCTGCCTTTGTTTGCACAGCTATTTGTTTACAGAGGTCATTTCTAAGACTTGAAAAAGAAGGAGATTTTGAAACAGTGAGCCAAAGGAAGAGGTCATCACGAAAGAGATCCCTCACCTTCTCGCTGTTGAAGATTCTCTTGAAAAGCAGAGTTTTTCCAGATCCACCTTTGCCAACAACGCCAGTGCGGAAGACAGTGCTGACCTCTGCATCGATCACCAACTGCTCCAGTGTTGCAAAGGCTTGGTCTTGTCCGACTATAAGTGCTTCCTCGATGAAGAAGGTCCCCGTTGGAGCTTGAGAAGTGGATGCAGAGCTACTGGTTGAAGCCTGGGCGCTTTCTGCGTGCTTCTCCATGTGCATCTGGGTTTGCTGCTCTAGTATGACTAAAGGTACCAATTCCAGATGCTTTTTTATCTCTGAAATCAAACCACTGATCTTTGTGCTCATCTGATAACGAGAATAAACATCGAATCTTGGTATTGTGCACTTTTGCACTACTGGGAGTGCTCGTTGGAGAAGGTCGTGCAGCTTACTAACCCATTGTGAAGCATTATTAAAACTTGTAGCAAAATTCCAGACGGTATTGACGGATCTGTATCGCAAGAGACTCTATGCTCGTTACCAGATCTCTCAGAGAGTCCAATTCTTTCCTGCAGCGGAGCGCAATGTTAGCATGGTGAAGAATCTGGGTGATTGCTATGTCGATGCCTTTACCGATAAAGCCAGCGACGAAACCTGGATCCGCCATGATATGATTTGCTAAGAGCAGTGAAATACAGATGAGAAATGGAGACACAAGAGAGAAACAGAGACAGAGTATATTTTCCCCTTAGTGAAGATTCACTAGACGACTCAAGCAATACTATGATTACATTCAAAAGCCTGGACTCTTCCTGATGAGGTAAATAGAAATGGAACCCAAGAATTATGAGTGGTGTGTGTCGTGAAAAGCAATGCAGATGATTTATAGAGCTGGTTCAATCAACTGAGATGCATATATTGTGAATCAATGGAAGCAATGACGAACATGAAAACGACGTGTACAGCTGGTTCCAACCAATGAAGATGAACATGCAAGCAACGACTTTAATGGCATATGTCTTTTGCAGAAAGGAATCTGGCTTTAATGGGCCATTTGACAGGTACGTGAGGTGGTCAGAAGACGGTCGGTCACCCACACGCTTTTTAATTTTATGTGACATTGGAATTGTAAAACAAGTCGACATTATGGCCTCGCACTTGGCTGTGCACATTATATAATCAGTAGTCTATAATGAGACTTTTTGAAAGCTTTTTCGGCGGATTTTTCCAGCCAAAATCCGGCAGCAATTCACTGGAATCCCAAGTTTGATACCTAGTTTCTGCACAATCAATGGTTCCCAGGGGTTTTTCAGGGCACTGAATCTAAATATGCAGTTAAAAAACCATTTTAACTACTAAAAATCAAGATTTAACCTCATTTCTTCCGCCGGATTCCGTCACCGGAATCTCCAAAAAGTCACATTATAGACAACTCCATTATATAATACCGACATATATTTAATTTAAATGATAGGAGATTTCGAATCTCCAGTGGAGTAAGCTCTCCACATTTACCTATATTTATTTATACGTGTGTCATAACATATTAAATATATAATACCAAGTTTAAACACGCATAAGATATTAAATACCAGGTTTACCTATCATTATATTATATTAAATTGAATATACTTACATATATGTAAGTTAACGGTAAATAATAAATAAATAATTCGATTGGGTATATTTTAAATTAACTAAAAACAAGTTTCCAACCTGTTTGCGACCTCACAAATTTGTCATTTCAACATTGAGAAAGTCAACAATGCAGCGATTTGGAATTAAAAATAAATGAGAAGACTTCAAAATTTCATCGAAGACAGTTTCAAATGCAAAGGTAAGGGAATATGAAATATTGAAAATAATAGTGTTTAAATAGTGTTTCAATCAATTTTATTTATATTTTTTATATTTGATGTTATTAGAAATAATAAATAAAATAATATTGTGATGTTAGGTAAGTATTGGAAGATAATAATGATTCAGACTTAAGGTTTAAGGTAGAGATGTTCAGTTTTAAAAATAACAAAACAAAAGCTGAAGGATTGATATTTATTTAATTATCTAATTAAATGAAACAAATATAATTTTAAAATTTATAAACTTTTCATTATGTATTTATAAATTTTTTAAATTTGCAAATGAAAACATTTGATTCTTTTTCTAAATCTTTTTTGGACAGAATATTTGATAAATCTTAAAACAATAATATGATTATATACAAATGTCTTGATTCAACTTTTTCTAACGAGATAATTAGAAATCTAACTAAAAATTGTGAGTGGTGTCTCATGCAATGTAGAGTTGGTTTAGTCAATTCATATATCTATATATATAGATATATAGATATATATGGTGATAACATGGGAATTTTATGACGATAGGCATTTTATCGTGTGGTATTTGGTGGTGACAATGTTGAGATTTGTCGTCCTCAACAGTTAGCATGAGAATCTCAATAGTGTCTCCCATTACTTCTTAGCACAAGTCGTACAAGTACTACAACAAATAGATGATGTAATGAGGCTAGATATGGGAGAGGGAGGCCAGTAGTTTCGTGGCCTCCCTACATGGACCAAAAATGACACTTGGTGAGCTGACTCAGATGTACGACGCATGTCACCCACGTGCCTCCACATGTCCCCTTCATGGAATGGACCCCACCTTCATGTTTTGGCATTGTTTAGGGTTCTTGTTGCCTCGTCTACTCAACCTTGTTTCACTCCCCATTCATTAGATTAAGGAGGACTGTTGGAGGTCCTCATAGTGCATAAATAGGAAGGCTTCCAGCCTTCGTAGGTTACTTTTGGAACAGTTGTATTGTGCAATCTAGTGCTGCTCTGTTTTTTCTCATTTGTGGAGCTTGTGCTGTCAAACTTTCTTTGTGACATGGTTATTTTTGAGTAATGGAAAGCAGTTTCATTTGGCATCAATTCTGAGTTCTTCGTAGGAGCTTGTAGCTCTTGGGGTTGGGCCCAACCCAAGTGCCAAGGCCTCCTTCGTGTATTATTATATGTTTTTAATGTCTTTGCAAAATAATTTCTGTTAAGTAAATTAAAATCTTGCTTAGTTACCTAGGTCATTTTTGATGATTAAAAAGGCTTTTATGTTCAGATTGATTTGATAGGTTAATAACAGAGAAGATCTTCAGAAAAAGGCTATCAAACACCCCTGATCTCACCTCTCCCTCAGTGGGACCATGAGCTGGGACCAAGGTGTCCTTGCCACCACCAAAAACACTGTCTTTGCTTCATCATACAATTATGAGTGTTAGATTCTCATTTGCAGAAGTTAATACCAGTTGTGGTTACATGCTCAGGTTCATGATTGCTTAGTTTGCATAGCTATTTCACATGATTTCGTTGCAAATAAACTTCTATTCATTTTCTTTTCTGTTATTTAGGACATATTAGGTTAACATAGCTAGGACCTTGGTTTTCTGAGTTTTTGTATGTTCAGCTTGGGAAATAACTTGCAGAGCACCTGTAATACCTCTCTATCTACCCATACTCCATCAATCCTGCATGCTCCATCCTCTAACTCAGATTCTTGCCTTACATTTTCCACATTCTCTCACTTTGCCCTAATTTCCATATTTTTGTGCAACATTGCTCTACCCCTCCTTGAACAAATCCAACCATCCTCACCACTCCTCAGCTCATCCACCAAGTCTTGGACCTCCTCACACCCTCATCTCACCTCCATACCCCCTTCTTCACCTTTCTTCCTCCATCAACCCTCCCAAATCCCCTTTCGGAACATCTTGTAGAACATCCTGTAGAAGTTACAGAACATCCTATAGAACCCCTGCAGACTTCCTATAGAAGCTCACGAAAGTGGTTTCTTGATATCCAAACACTGTGAAACTCTTTGGAAGGGTGCTAGGGACCCCTTAGGCCCTCTTCTTACCTCCCCAACCTCCTGCAAGCGCCTCGCTAGTTCCATTCCTCACCTCGCCTTTGCATAGTCAAAAATAGTTAAATCACATGCATAATCATCCTGACAACTTACTCAAAAATACAAAAAGACGTTTTTTTCCAGATTTTAATGTAGAAGTAGCTTAGTCACATGCATTTTACCTTCCTAGAAGTCAACGACATCCATTTCCGTAGCTTTCATCCTTTTACTTGCACCAGTAGGGTTAGTCGGCAAAATTAGGGTTTGCTGGGGTTTGCATTTCCTTTTAGCTTTCATCTTCTTTCTGCAAGTAGATTAGCCTCTTTTGAATTAGCTTTCATCCATCTGTTAAAAAGCTTCTTCTAAGAGCTCATAGAAGTTGGCTTAAGCTCCTAGCGGATTTGTGCCAGCTGATCAAGTGACATCCGCAGCAAGAGCTAGTACTTGTGCATATAGCATCGTCGCTTCCAAGTTTGTTACGAACTACCCGGTTGATAAAAGTAAACAAGGGAGTCCCAGGAGTTGCAACATTATTGCTGCAATACTGGAGCCCACCATTCTTTTTGGCGCCGTTGCCGGGGAAGCGTTAGAGTATTTGTGATTGCTGCTTTTTCTTCTATTTTCTACTACAACCTTCTGCTAAGTAGTTTATTTTGTTTCCATTCTGCAATTTCATTTATGCAAAAGTAGACTAGACGTTTCCTGCTTTCCTAGACTAGCATTTCAATTCTACAAGCGTAGACTAGCATTTCAATTCCGCAATTTCAATTCTGCAATCGTAACTTAGCATTTCGTTTCTACAATTTCATTTCAGCAAAATAGATTAGTCCTTTCCTGCTTTCATTTGAATTCCGCATTTTCATTTCAGCAAGATGGATTTTAGTTATTTGCAATTCAATCTATTTCAGTTTTGCAGGTACAAGCTAGAAAAAAACAAAAGCAACCAAAAATCTTTCATTTCATGCCTCGTAGGAACAGAGACAATACCGGAAGATTCTTATCCAACACCCCCACCACATCACTGAGTCACCCTTCTCTCTTCTTTGGTGGCAGCGATCCAGAAGAACCTATAGGTGAACTTCCAGAGATATACGAAGATCCTATAACAAAAGAAGAGCAAGAGAACATCCCTCTTAAGACCATGGCTGAAAACAGAAACGGTATAGAAGATGAGGAGAGAATAGAAGGTGTCTTTCCCATTCGAGAGACCAACGAGGACATGAAAATGAAAAACATAAGCCCCTCAGCCTTACCTCACTTCCATGGATTGACCACTAAAGACCCTGATGCCTTCTTGTGTGAGTTTCTTGTCCTTTGTCGAACTTATGACTATGCAAAAGACGAGTAAAAGTTGAAACTCTTTCCTTCTACCCTCAACGATGCAGCACTATGCTGGTTCATGGGGTTGCCTGGAAACAGTATCACAACTTGGGCTCAAATGCAGCAAGCCTTTAACAACAAATACCGGGACTACTGTAGGTCAAAGGAAACGAAGGGGGAGATCTTTCAGATGACCATGGGAAGTGATGAGTCTTTAGAAGACTACGAGGAAAGGTTCCAACTTAGTTATAAACGGGCCAGGTGCACACTTGACCCTGAATCTCTGAAGCTGCTTCTGCTCCGAGGAGTCCCTGAAGACCTTCTAGATACCCTCCATTTGCTAGCTGGAGGAGACATCTACCAACTACCTTATGAGGACATAAAGACTGTGTTTAGAAACCATTCTAGGGCAACCCGAAAAAGAGGTAGGGGGAATCCACTTTCAGCTAGTGCCACCTTCTCCAAGCATGAGTTTGCTAATTAGATGGAAGACCTCAAAAGCGAGATGAGACAGACCATTGCCATGCAACTGGATACTTTCCAAATCCAACAGAAGAAAGAGGAAGCTGAGAGGGCTTTGGCCATTTTCTGTCCCAAATGTACGAGGAAGCACCCTAAGAACGAGTGTCCATTGCACTCAGTAGAGGTATGTTTTGTTTGTGAGGAAGACCACCCCACAAACCAATGCCCAACCTTACCTGGATTGAAATCCATGTACCAAGGGACTGAGGCGGTCACTGAACCACTCTACTTCCTCAACCAAAGGAGGCTGCATGGGACTAGACCTTACCAGCAGGGGGTGCAAGGGACATCCCAAGCTTATTATAGCCCCAACCAATCCACTCATATACCTTCTTGGGGTCCCACTGCTCATCCTTCCTGGTCCACACCTCCTCTGTGGTCTTATCCATCTCAATACCATACTCAACCTACTGCTCATTCGGTTCACTCACATGTCCAGCCACAACCTCAGTGGAATGCACCTCAGCCGAGGTGGAGGCCCCAATACAACGCTTTTCCCACCATTTTTCCTCCACCACCTACTCAACCATAACCATTACCTCCTGCTCCTCCAAGACAACCCCAGAAGCCTACTTAACCGAACTCGAACCCCAACAACAGACATGCCTAGTAGGTATACACTAGGGAGACAACATGCCCTACCTATGCTGTGGAGATCTAGGGGATAAACCTGCGATCTGGGAAGGTCCTTCCAGATCGCCAACTTCCTCCCCTGGAGGATGAGGAAGGGAAATAGGAAAGTGAACCCAAAGCCATTCCACCCTTTCCTGAGCGACTAACAGTAACCATGCAACCAAACCCAGAGGAGACTGAACTTCTGGAGAACTTAAACAATTGTGTGTGAAAATACCACTTCTCTAGGCCATAAAAGATGTACCAGTATACAACAAATTGATCAAGGAGAAGTGTTTCAGGCACCCAGGTAGGCGCGAGAAAGATGCCCCGACTATCAATGTCATAAGACAACTGTCTGATCTAATGTTGGGGTAAGTGATCTGTCCAAAATATTTGGCCCCTAGGAGTCCTGCAGTTGATGTCCACATCAATGGCACCATAGTCCCCCACACCTTGATTGATCTAGGGGCTGCCATTAATGTGATGACCAGGGATACTATGCTCAAACTTAACCTTCAGATTTCCTTAAGAAAGACCTCGACAGTACTGCAGTTAGCATATCGCTCCACTGTGACTCCCGAAGGGATTGTGGAAGATGTCCTGGTCTCTGTTGACTCTTGGGAGTACCCTGTGGACTTCTTGGTCCTTCAGCCAAAGGAAAAACTCACTGGATGCCCCCTCATTTTGGGAAGGCCTTGGTTAGCTTCTGCGGATGCTTACATCAGTTGTCGAGCTGGGAGCATGACCATCAAGAATGGTCCAATGTCCAAGCAGCTAGTCCTATACCCTCCTGCCCAACCTCTGTTAGAACATGACTTACCACTCTGGTTGGAAGAAGGAGATGAGGATGAGGTCTACTCTGCACCATTGTGCATAGTAGAAGCCACTAGGGGAGGCCCTCCAACCGAGGATGACTTGATTGAGAGTTTTATTCAAAATCCACCTCCCGGTACACTGTCGTTAGAGGAGTTAGTGGAAGGTACCCAAGCCAACACTCTAGTGGACCTCTGTGTGGCTGATCCGACCTCCCCTAGAGTTAAGAATGCAGAATTTGGCCCTGAAAGAACCTTAAAGATCAGCTCATCCCTATCTCCCTCCTAGGAGAAGGAGCTGTGTAGCTTATTGAACCATCGTTTGGATGCTTTCACTTGGAGCTATAAGGAGATGAAAGGAGTCCACCCTTCGATCTATACCCATCACATTTACATTAAAGAGGATTGTAAACCAGTCAAGCAGCCTTAGAGGAAAATGAATCCATCCCTTAAGGAATTGTCAAATAAGAATTGCAAAAGTTGTTGGATGCGGGATTCTTCTACCCCATCTCTGATAGTGAGTGGGTCTCACCGCTGGTGCTTGTGCCCAAGAAAAATGGGAAGTGGAGAATCTGTGTAGATTACCGAGAACTTAACAAAGCCACCAAGAAGGACCATTTCCCTTTGCCTTTCATAGATAACGTGTTGGATGGACTAGCAGGAAAGAAGTTCTTCTCTTTCCTAGATGGGTTCAGCGAGTATAATCAGATCCAAATCAGCCTAGAGGACCAAGATAAGACCACCTTCACTTGTCCATGGGGTACCTTTGCCTACCGGGTCCTTCCCTTTGGGCTATGCAACATTCCTACCACTTTCCAGAGAGCTGTACTAAGCATATTTGCTGAGCTGGTTCACGATTCGGTGGAAATCTATATTGATGACTTTACTCCTTATGGGTCCAACTTCCAAGAAGCATTGACTAACCTGGGAAAAGTTTTAACCAAGTGTATTGAGATGAACCTGTCCCTTAGTCCCGAGAAATGTGAATTCTTGATGACTAAAGGGACCATGCTAGGTCATACAATTTCTCAGCAAGGATTACAGGTGGATCCTAACAAGATTGCTATCATCCAAAAGGTTCCACCTCCTCAAAAGGTAAGATATGTTCGGAGTTTTCTAGGCTTAGTGTAGAGCTGTAACTAGGGTCTCTCACACCACTAATTATCCCACATTAATAAGTCAATCCGGGAACGATTTGTTATTGCAAGGAGTAGCTCAATCCGAGGCTATTTGTCCGAGTAATGCTCAATAGTATAGTGTTCTAATGATTCGAAAGGAAACAGGTGCTAAGCTGTAACTAAACTAACCCAAAAGATAGAATCACACAAGGCAGTTGATCAGTCAAGGGTACGGAAGCAATAACCCATCCCTTTAGAAACTGATGAAGCAAGGAAATTAGAGCATGGACTTATAGATCTGGGAACTAAGCAGCGTCTTGCTGAGGCTCACTACAGCCTTAGGCCTTCTCTAACACCATAAACAACAAAGGCAGGTAAATAAAACGATGGAAAGTAAAATGGAACAACAGTCTGGAAATGGAACAACAATAAATGGAACAGCAGTAAAGTGGAACAGCAGTAATCAAATGGAACAGCAGTAATAAAATGGAACAGCAATCCTCAACGAATTATGAAACAACAATTCTCATCCGTATGTACATGTTCTATACTACTATAGCAATTTGAGAATAATAAATGATATGACGACGCTTCTGAACGAAGTAATATTGCTTGCAAGTCTCACAAATACTAGTTCACATGGATCTAATAACGATAACATTCATGCTAACATTCTGTTACAGAGATAACCGAAAGATGCAACTCAAATAGATCCAATTGTACAGTGCAGAGACATGAGATAAAGAAATCATTCAGGCATCAATTATAATGGAGCGTAGTATATCACATAAAAGATGTATCAGATTACTTAAATAATAGAAATAAAAAAACCACACACAAATCACCGTATAATAATACAAAAGCAAGTGTCCTTCGGAGCCAGGCCCTTAGCTACCAAGGGTACACTGCCTTAAGTTACTCCAGATGCAGAGACGAAATGAACACCAAGTCTTCTATATTAATAGCATCAACAAAAGTATACAAAGTCAGGTCTCAGCGAGACTCAATGATCACAGTTCGTTCTGAAACTTAGAATTATAAAAAAACAGTCGTCCCTTTGCTCAATGGCGTGGTGCCTATATATAACAGAAATGATGTAGGTATCTAGACAATAAAAAAGATAAGTTAAAGCAGCGATCCCTCAGGATCAAAGATCCTGAGGGATTCGCTAATCATTCAATTCTTCTCTTTTCCTTCTTGCGCTCTCCGACCCAGTATCCCGCATTCTTTCCCTGGGCTATTCGGCTCTAATTTTGCTTGATCTCGTCCGAATCTGGTGCCCTGCTGGAGGGATAGCAGTTATTTTCCCTTTGCTCCTTGCTTTTGATCGACAATCCCCTATTTCCACGTCTTCCTACATAGAAAACGTCAATTATCAGCACTTGAGCTTCGTTTGTCTATTTTCGCATATTTTATCAAAATCCTTTATCTTCTTTGAACTCATAATACAGAAAAAGTTAGAATTATTATTGAAAAACCAATAGATTGCTTGTCAAAAGCATACATTCCAAGTGCTCCACACACCCCCCTGCTTACCCTGTTTCATGGCCTCATGAAAACGTTATAGTTGACATGCAAATCAGTGAGAGAATAGGCCGGAGAAGGGATCTCGCGAGGAGGCCGACAACCATGATGAGCAACTAGATGGTCAAAGAATTGATCTATTTGATCTACAGGCATCTCATATAAGGCCTGATATCTGGGTGCAGGGTGCCAAATAATTGGACTGCGAAATCGATACCCCAACCAGGATGGCCCTGCTCGCAGAATCCGTTCCCCATAGAGACTCAATCGGCTTGCAGCCAGCTCAAAATTCTCCTATTTGAA
>APFE030985584.1:80931-115668 GCA_000404065.3 Pinus taeda
GATGTCAGAGGATGGGGAAACCGACTCCAAGGGATGAAATGCCCCTCCAACCTCAAGTGACCTTCGAGCCATTTGAGAAGTGGGGCATGGATTTTGTGGGTCCTATCAACCCTCTTTCAAAGAAAAAGTCTTACATCATTGTGTGCACCGACTACCTGAAAAAGTGGGAAGAAACAAAGGTAATCAAGGCAGCGACAGAAGAAAAAGTGGCTGAGTTTTTAAGGGAAGATATCTTCTACAAGTTTGGCTACCCAAGAGAGTTAGTCACCGATCAAGGAAGCTAGTTCACCTCTAACCTGATTGAAGACCTGCTCGCTCATCACAAGATCAAGCACAAAACTTCCACCTCGTATCACCCACAAGCAAATGGGCAGGTGGAAGTCACTAATAGAGCGTTGGAAGAGATTTTGACTAAGGTGGTGAGCAGCAGTAGAAAGGATTGGGCAGATTTCCTGGTTGAGGCCACCTGGGCCTACAACACCACTTGGAAAACTACAACAGGTTTCACACCTTATGAGCTGGTCTACGGGAAGAAAGCTCTGTTGTCCATAGAGTTTGAGTACAACACATTGAGGGTGGCAACTCAACTGGACTTAGATAACTAAAAACAAGTTTTTAACGTGTTTTCCACATCACAAATTTGTCATTTCGACGTTGAGAAAGTCAACAATGCAGCGATTTGGAATTAAAAATAAATGAGAAGACTTCAAAATTTCATCGAAGACAATTTCAAATGCAAAGGTAAGGGAACATGAAATATTGAAAATAATAGTGTTTAAATAGTGTTTCAATAAATTTTATTAATATTTTTTTATATTTGATGTTATTAGAAATGATAAATAAAATAATATTATGATGTTAGGTAAGTATTTGAAGATAATAATGATCTAGACTTAAGGTTTAAGGTAGAGATGTTCAGTTTTAAAAATAACAAAACAAAAGCTGAAGGATTGATATTTATATTAAATATCTAAATTAAATGAAAACAAATATAATTTTAAAATATATAAAACTTTTCACATGTATTTATATATTTTTTTAAATTTGCAAATGAAAATATTTGATTCTTTTTCTAAATCTTTTTTGGATAGAATATTTGATAAATATTAAAACAATACTATGATTATATACAAATGTCTTGATTCAACTTTTTCTAACGAGATAATTATAAATCTAACTAAAAATTGAGAGTGGTGTCTCATGCAATGTAGAGTTGGTTTAGTCAATTCATATATCTATATATATAGATATATAGATATATATGGTGATAACATGGGAATTTTATGACGATTGGCATTTTATCGTGGGGTATTTGGTGGTGACAATGTTGAGATTTGTCGTCCTCAACAGCTGGCGTGCGAATCTCAATAGTGTCCCCCATTACTTCTTCCCACAAGTCATACAAGTACTACAACAAATAGATGATGTAATGAGGCTAGATATAGGGGAGGGAGGCCAGTAGTTGCGTGGCCTCCCTACATGGACCAAAAATGACACTTAGTGAGCTGACTCAGATGTATGACGCATGTCACCCACGTGACTCCACATCTCCCCTTCGTGGAATGGACCCGACCTTCATGTCTTGGCATTGTTTAGGGTTCTTGTTGCCTCGTCTACTCAACCTTGTTTCACTCCCCATTCATTTCTATTCAGGCTTGAAACTTGCTCGTTCTACTCCGCCAGTAGGTGTGTGTGAGGTGTTCATTTATGGTGAGGTGAACATCCATTTATCACTTGTTATGGCATCTTGTTCAACTGCTGTGTTGTGTTTCTTGGTTGCGGCAATGTATTGTTCAACCGCAGAGGTGGGTGTGGGTGTAGTAAAGGGTTTCGGCTCCTAGGTGGCATCACGTTGCTGCAGGGTTGTATGTCGTCAATCGTGGTTCAGAATTGGAGAGACCTTTGTTCGATTTGTATCGCTTTCTCAACCTTGTTTGACCCGACACTAGACGCCATGGTCGGCTTGCTGCAACAGGTGTTTGGAGCTTGGCGTCGTCCTTTCGTGGTAGGATTATTCATCCTGCCAGCGATACCTTCAACTGTGTTTGTTAACACATCTATTTTCTTGGTATTCACACCATTCATCTTATTTATGTTAATATCTAACTTTTTGTACCTTATGTGGAGTATCTATGGCTTTAATTCGTGGTTTCTTTGGCTTAATTGGTGGCTTTTGTGGCTTATTTTAAAAGAAAAAAATGGTGTTTATGCACTAGTTGGGTTTTGTGGTGGCTTGTTTTCCTTCTGTGAACATATGGAGTATTTGGGACTGGTTGGGTTTTTCGGTGGCTTGTTTGCCTTCTGTGAATGTTTGTACTATCTGTGGCTTCAATTTGTGGCTTTTGTGGCTTAGGTTGAAAAATTAAATTGGGGTTTTTGCATTGGTTGGGCTTTTCGGTGGCTTATTTTCCTTCTGTGAATGTATGGAGTATGTGTGGCTTCAATTCGTGGCTTCCATGGCTAAGGTTGGAAGAAAATTGGGATTTATGCACTGGTTGGGTTTTTCGGTGGCTTGTTTTCCTTCTGTGAATATATGGAGTATTTGTGGCTTAGGTTGAAACAAAAATTGGGCTTTTTACACTGGTTGGGTTTTTCGTTGGCGTTTGCCTTATATGAATGTATGGACTATATGTGGCTTCAATTCATGGCTTCTGTGGCTTAATTGGTGACTTTTGTGGCTTAGGTTGAAAAACAAATTGGGGTTTTTTCACTAGTTGGGTTTTTCAATGGCTTGTTTTCCTTTTGCGAATGTATGGAGTATATGTGGCTTCAATTCATGGTTTATGTGTCTTAATTGGTGGCTTCTGTGGTTGAGGTTGAAAAAAAAAGTTTGGGGTTTATGCATTGATTGGGTTTTTCAATGGCTTGTTTACCTTCTATGAATGTATAGATTATTTGCAGCTTCAATTCGTGGCTTTTGTGGCCTAGGTTTAAAAATTGAATTGTGGTTTTTGCATTGGTTGGGCTTTTCGGTGGCTTATTTTCCTTCTGTGAATGTATGGACTATGTGCGGCTTCTATGGCTTAGGTTGGAATAAAATTTGGGGTTTATGCACTGGTTGGGTTTTTCGGTGGCTTGTTTGCCTTATGTGAATGTTTGGTATATCTGTGGCTTCTATTCGTGGATTTTGTGGATTAGGTTGAAACAAAATTGGGCTTTTTACACTGTTTGGGTTTTTCGGTGTCTTATTTTCCTTTTGTGAATGTATGGAGTATCTATGGCTTTGATTTGTGGCTTCTGTGGCTTAGTTTGGAAAAACAATTAGGGTTTATGCACTGGTTGGGTTTTTCGGTGGCTTGTTTTCCTTTTGTGAATGTATGGAGTATATGTGGCTTCAATTTGTGGCTTATGGTGGCTTAAGTTGAAAAAAAAATCATGGTTTTAGTACCATAATAATTAATTTGTATAATAGTCTTTGCATATTCCACTGAGTTGCTCGAGCCAGTCTCTACATAATAATTTGTTTGTATAACATTCTTTATTTGTATAATAATTTGCTTGTATAATTGTGGCTTCTCCAGATTGAGTTGCTCGAGCAAGTCTTTGCATCATAATTTGTTTGTATAATAGTCTTTGTTTGTATAATAATTTTTTGTATAACTATGGCTTCTCCAGATTTAGTTGCTCGACCAGTCCTTGTATAATATCTTGTTTGTATAATAGTCTTTGTTTGTATAATTGTGGCTTCTCGAGATGGGTTGTAACACATTATAGTTTATTTTTGTTCTTACCACTTTTCTCCAAACCCTGCCTTCTATGTGTCACACATACTTAACTAGGAGACATACAAGATTGTGATGTGAGAGGGTCGTCATGGTTGGGAAATAATCTGCAAAAGTGAGGTTTTGTTCTATAGATTTCTATAGTGGAAAAACAGTCAATTAATTGGACTTTCATATTGTAGGTGGCTAAATAACTGAAGTCATAATAATTTGTTTGTATCAACATCTTTGCATATTCCACTGAGTTGGAGACAGTTTCTTTCTGACTATTGTTGTTGTAAAATCTTCAGCCCTGACACTCCCATCATGGATTTTCTGTATGCATCATATGGACCTTCTTTCTTAGGGGTTTAATTGCTATGAATTCACATTTCTATAAATTCTACCTTCATCTCTCTTTAAAGTTGCAACGAAAACCTTGAGTATTTCTTATTGGAGACAACTTCTTTCTGATTACTGCTGCTGTGTACAAAATCCTAAGCCTTGGGACTCTCAGCATAATTTTTTTTGTATGCATCATTTGGAATATCTCTTTCTTAGGGGTTTAATTACTATGAATTCACATTGCTATCATTGCTACTTTCATTGCTCTTTAGAGTTGCAATGAAAAGCTTGAGTATTTATTATTGGAGATAATTTCTTTCTGATTACTACTGTTGTGTGCAGAATCTTGAGCCTTGGCACTCTTAGCATGGATTTTTTGTATGCATCATATGGAAGGTCTCTTTCTTATGGGTTTAATTGATATGAATTCACATTTCTATCATGGATACCTTCATCTTTCTTTAGAGTTGCAAAGAAAACCTTGAGTATTTCTTATTCAGTTTGAACACCAAGGTATTATGTGGATACTTGAGTTGCAAAATTGTATTTTGCAACTACAACTCTCATAATTGTAGTTGCTTTTGGGGTTATTGTAGCTTATAGAGTTGTAATATAGTTGTGTCATGGTGGAGTTGTAGCAACTGTTGTTTCTACAGATGGGGTTGTAACACACTCTAGTTTAATTGTGTTCTTACCACTTTGCTCCAAACCCTGCCTTCTATGTGTAGCACATGCTTAACTAGGAGACATACAATATTGTGATGTGAGACAGTTCCTCTTGGTTAGGAAATAATCTGCAAAAGTGAGGTCTTGTTCTATAGCTTTCTACAGTGGAAAAATAGTCAATTAATTAGACTTTCATGTTGTAGATGAAGATTATAGTTATGCAACCTTATGGTGGCCTTCACTAGTAATGTATTTGTGGGAAGTGGTGGCCTTGTTGAGGAAGGTTTCATAAGAGGAAGCATAGACATTGTCATTCTTTTAGTACCATAATAATTTGTTTGTCACCACAGTGTCTGCATATTTCACTGAGTTGCTCGAGCCAGTATTAAAATTGACACATGCATTATTTACACAATCATTCGTTGAATAGGATGATAACAAAAAGAACCCTAAATTTCTATTGTAGTTAGATTTAATTGAATTCTCAAGTGGATTAACTTGTAGCAATGAAATTCTTGAAGAATTTCTCGAGGCATTGCTAAATTAAATCTAGCTGGAGTGCTTATGTTATGTAACAAATAAATTATGGGTGAACTTAATAATTATGTTATGTAATAGTTGGGGTGCTTATGTAACAATGGGAGTAATTATGTCATGTAATAGTTAGCAAGTTAGTTTTTGTTACCTGTTAATTAGTTAGTTTTCATTACATGTCAATTAGTTAGTTTTTGTAACATTATAAATTATGCACAGTTTTTGTGATTAGTTAGTTTTTGTAATATTGGAATTTAGTTAGTCAGTTTGTTAGTTACTATAACATGCCAGTTAGTTATTTTTGCAACATTATAAATTATAAACCATACTCGAAACATATTGTATATTTTACTGGTATATGAAATTGTATGTTTGTCTTTTGAACTGTATCCAAATACACATTGGAACTTACATTGCTACAAACCAAAAATAGATGGTAACTTCATCCACATTGCAATTTGGTTACAAACAAAAAATTCATGCCACCCCTATGCTTGATCGCCTCCATTTTTTGAATTTCCCAAACTTGTTGAAGTTCCTGCCTGAGCCAAGTTTTTGCCATATGCTTGAGTCCAATTTACTCCTTGTAACCATGGAGGGATTGAATAGCCAAATTTTCCACTTGTTCTACTAACCCCAATACTAACTGGAGGTGGCCTATAATACATAGGATTTACCCATACAATGGTATAGGGGGTGGGTATAACCCCTGATTGATAGTGGGGGACTTAGATGTTAATCAGGTCCTAGTACGATGGTGTATGATCTACAATGTGGTCCAAAGTGTTGGACATAATCCTATTTTCCTCCAACTGAATTGCACCATACTCTTCCCTATCTATCACCCCTTATTTTTCCAGCACTGTTTTGCCTTTATTGCCTCCCTCTCTTGCCTTTTCAACTATTTTTGATGTGCATTCTCTTCCCTTGTTTTTTGTCTTTCAAGCCTTTCCTTTGCCTGAGCTACTGCTGCTGCAATCCTTGAATCTCTCTTTTCGTTAGCCAAATCTTTCTTTCTCTGTTTAGATTCCGTAATTTCAAGTTTTCTGGCCTCAGACTTCAACATTAGGTCATATATTCTTCAGAGGTGAGTAATTGTGAACTCCTCTCTAACCGAAGATAGTATGTTGCCGAATGCATTGATGAGGCCTTCACTCTCTCTACTGGTAGCTTTAGGAACCTACCAAGTATTGTTTTCTTCATTTTCACATGCTCCTGATAGCTTGACACTTTCCTTTCAACCTCAGGGAAACCTGATTGAACCCCATTGTTTTCCTCGTTTGGTACTTCATTCAAAATAGACTCTTCTTCTAGTTATCAATTGTCCACAAAATAATGAACAATTTTAGTGCTCAACTCTATTGGTTGGGAAGGTATTGCCATACTTTCATCATTGGTGGATGACATAACATTTGTTGTTATTCATCATGGCCTCTACCAACCATAATGGTGTGGTTACTTGGGTTGGCATGCTCAACTGGTCATTCTTGATTCTTGTTACATTCTCATTTGAAACCACATTTTCATTTTCATTTTCATGATCAACTGCCTCATTTGGAATATCACATGCAAAATTAGTAGGTGCTTCAGTGGGTGTGGCGGCCTCCATGTTATTGATAATTGGTTCATTACTGAATTGTGTCTCACATACATGTTCATCATCATAGAAGTTTCCTTGAGAAAGGGATATCATACCTTTAGCAACAATAGAGTATTCCTGCTAATCCACATATTCTTGGGAATCAACTTGGTCATGTAAGTCCTCTACATCCTCACCTTTCACAACAAATGCCTGGCTGCAACTAATATCATTAATAAGAGCATCAACATTCAGTGGCCAAATTCCAGTCCTACTAAATCCAACCTTGATATTAGAAGGTGTTAGATCCCTTTTAAATGATATACTTGCAAGCTAATCTAGCTAAAATCTCTTTACCTCCACCCCTGAATTCATTTCCATCCATGAAGCTCGCTCTGCCTTGAAATAGTTCTTGAAAGGCCCAAACCCACTGACATTAAGGGGTTGAAATCTGTGAGTGCTATGAGCTGGTAGTGCTAATAGGTCAATGTCCAAATGGTTGGCCTCCTTCATTGTCTGGACAATCATGTGGCTTCCATGGCCATTTAAAATTAGTAGGTGTCTAGTTTCAAGCGAGACACCACCTGACACAGATGCAAAAAAGTGAAAAATCCAGTTCAAGAAGAGTTCCTCTATCATCCATGCATGGGGATGTGCATCCATGCATGCACATGATTCAAAATTCTGTATATAGTTTTTAAGTTTTGGTTTTCCTTTGAATACATAAAAACTTGGGATTGAAGAACGAGTTGCATTAACACAACAAATTATAGTGATCCACTCCATGCTCCTAGGAAATTTTTTTGTCACATTTATGTTCCCTCTCTTAGCAATTACCCACATGCCACAATTCATTCAAGCCTGTAAGCCTATTTCGTCATAGTTTCAGATATGGTTGGGGCAAAATAGTGTTTCTCATATGCATGAGAAAGGGTGTGATAGAACTTAGACATAATTGCAAGGCGTAAATTTAAAGCCCTGTCTCTTTCAAGTGTTAGCATTATGACACAGGTTTGGCACTATGGCATAAGTGTTGTCCTTGATGGCAACTCACTCTGGTAACAGATCTCAGTTCAGGCTCTCAAAATGAAAGAAAAATATATATACGCAAGTTAATCGTGATCAAGCCGCGTATGCACGCGGGTTAGACATTCCAAAAATGCGTATGCGTATACACGAACTTTCACGCAAGGGAAAAGCGCGTACATGTGGGAGATCTCATGTTTGGTCTGTGGTATTTATTCCTTGGTATTTTGGTTTTGGACCATGGTATCTCGTCCGAAGTGTTGATCCCAAGTATTGGGTCCATGGTATTGATTTGTTATGGTTTTGGACCATGGTATTATGAAAGTCCTAAGACTATAAAAGAGGAAGGAGATCATTAGGCAAGGATTATCTGAATGAATTGAACATCTGATAAAGTGCTAGATCTAGAATACTGGTGATTGGGGTTATGATGCAGAGCTGGATCTGAACAAAGGAGGAACCTAAGCGCAAAGAAAAGGATAAGTTCTATTAATGGGTCAAAAACTTAAGGCTTGAGTAATAGTATGTTTGTATGATTTTGATCTGTTATATGTGGCGCTCACTTGATCTATAAATCTGATAATCTAGGGTAACTAATGTCTGAATATTTAAAGGAGTAAATTATCTTTATAGATTTGTACGCAGGTTCAGTGAAGCGAAGGCGCGTATACACGCTTTTTTTATAAGTCAAAAGTGTGTATACGCAGGTTGGTCTTAACACAGAAGCGTATGCACGCTGGTTTTTGAATATTGAAGTAGCGTACATCACTTAAACTATGTTCTAGCTGCTTCTATTGTTTTTTGTAGTGATCTGGGTTCAGAATTGGTGTATGGTTACTGTTACTGTGTTCTGGATACAACTGTCAGAGAAGTGTCTATTTGATTCAGTTTTAATTGGTGAAAAGAAGATTGTTTGATGCAGAAATTCTTGATGTTTGATTGATGTTCATGGATCCAGTCTGAAAATTTATGAAACGTGGTCCCTGGAAGAAAAGAGAAGGTTGTAGCCTTCTGTAGGTCAGCACCTATGTACTAGTATTTTCATCTAGTACAAGAGCTAAGGGGGTTGTAGCTCCCTTCCAGGAGAAGCTGGAGAACGAGAGAGGTTTGTAGCTCTCTACAGGTTGCAGCCTGCATACTGGTAAAGGACTACACCAGTACAGAATCATTGTAAAAAGAAGTTTCTAATTGAAAAGACAGAGACATATTGCAGCAGGTGGTTTTCACCCACATTGGGTTTCCACCTTATATCTTGTGTTCTTGTGTGCGACTGTTTGCATTTTCCTCTTCTTGGTTATTATTTCTGTGGTTCTGACAAACAGATTTAAAGTCAACATCTGAAGAATAATTAAATTACTAGACTATAAGGTATACGCGGTTTTCCTTTACTAAAGTTGCGTATATACGCTGGTTTATCTAACTAAAGTAGCGTATACAAATCTGTGAAATAATTGAAAAGAATTGCCTTGATAATACTGATTGCCCCCCCTCCCCCCCCCCCAGTATTATTTCCAACAAGTGGTATCAGAGCAGGTCCTTCAAGAAAAGCTTGATCGCTTGAAGGAAGATCTATCATCATGAGCAACTACGAAAAGGAAGAATCTATCAGGCCACCGATTTTTGATGGGAGCAACTTCGTCTATTGGAAGGTAAGAATCAATGCCTATCTTCAATCTCTTGGTACAGAAGTTTGGGATATTGTGGAAACAGGATACACATTTCCATCAACAACTCCTACAGATACAAATGGTAAGAAGCAGTATGAAACAAATGCAAAAGCTGTCAATACTCTATTAGGAAGTCTATCTCAATCAGAATTCATCAAGGTTATGCAGCTCAAAAGCGCAAAAGAAATATGGGACAAGATCGTTCTAAGCTATGAAGGAGATGAGCAGGTAAAACGAGCAAAATTACAAACTCTTAGAATTCAATATGGAAGTCTTAGAATGCATAATGATGAAAGTGTCGCTAGCTATTTCCTACATATAGATGAGATCGTAAATTTTATGAAAGAATTGGGTGAAGAAATAAAAGAAGTTGTTTTGGTTGAGAAGGTTCTAAGATCTTTGTCTCCTAAGTTTGATTCAAAAGTTTCTGCCATAGAAGAAAAGGAGAATCTACGGAACCTTACCATGTCACAACTACACGAAATTATAACTGCTTACGAAATGAGAAAATGAGGACCATCAGACAGAAGAGAAGCCACATTCAAAGCTTCAGGAAAAGGAGATTACTATGAGCCAGGACATATGTCAGAAGAAGAGGAAGAATCAAATTTTGTCAAGAACCTTCAACAGGGAACTAGAAGATTCAGAGGTAAGCTACCTTTCAAATGCTTTGCTTGTGGAAGAGTCAGTCATTATGCTACAAAATGTCCTCATAAAGATAAACTAGACAGATGAAAGGAACCTATTAGATGGAACATAAAACAGAATGTAAATAAGAAGAGCTATTACACGCATGAAAACAGTGATGGATTGTCAAATAGTGATGAAGATGAATAAGGTAATGATAATAGACTTTTAATGGCTTTTGAAGATGATGATTTCTTGGATGCTATAAATGAAGAAGGTCTTTATGAAGAAATTTATAAACTTAAAGTTTGTTTAGAAGAAAAGAATATAATTATAGATACTCTAACATTCCAACTTGCTGAAAAGGATAAACACAATGAGGAGTTAGAATATGAAATTTTGGGACTTAAAAAAGAAATTGAGAACACAAAAGCTCTTAATCTCAGATTTGCTAAAGGATCTGAAACTTTAGATGAGATTATCAAAGTGCAGCATTCTCCACTAATCAAGATAGGTATGGGATATAATGAAGAAGCGTGTGGTGCAGCATAAGCGTCTCAAGCACAGAAGCCATCCACCTCCAAAAGTTATCTTGATGCAGCAAGGAGGAGTGAACAAATTGTCAATCGACAGCAAAGGCACAATGGAGATCACTAGGGAAATCAAGGACAATTTACCTCAAGAATGAACAAAGACTACCAAGTAAATTGGGGGCAATCTACTTTAAGGATGAACAGAAGCTACAACCAGCCACAGGTAAAACATTCTCAATTTGCCTCAAGAATGGATGTCAATAGAAACTACAATCATTCGGTTGGTAGATTTGATAATCGCAGGAGTTTCTTCAATGGCCAATGTTTCTCTTGTCATAACTTTGGTCACAAAGAAGCTCAATGTGTTGCCTATAAGACAATCATGACTAGAGAAGCTCAAAAACAAAGTAGTATGACTGGGATCATGAAAAGTACCTACAATAACTTTTCTGCTCTTGAAAATGAAATATAATGTTCTATTTGTAACAACTTCGGTCATGAAGTTTCTGAATGTAGGAGCAGGTTTCGGTAGACAACTCAGAAGGAACAAGTCTCAAGTGCCAAAACATGTAAAATGAAAGAACCGCAACCGGAAAGATGTGGGATAGCCTTATATGCAGAAGGACAAGAAAATCAATGGTACATCGACAGTGGATGTTCGAAACATATGACAGGTGATAAAGAAAAACTTCAAGCATATAGTGCCTTCGAAAAGATAAAGAAGGTCTCATTTGGAAATGACACCCTTGCGTTCATAAAAGGTAAAGGTTCTGTTCAGTTGAAAGAAAAGGTCAAGGCTAGAAATGTTATGTATGTTGATGGCTTAAAGCATAATCTATTGAGTGTCAGTCAGATGTGCGATCAAGGAACTGAAGTAATATTTTGATCAAATGGATTTAGTGTTCGTGATCTTGATACAGGAAAAACAGTGATCAAAGGCATAAGAACTCCAAATAATTTATACATATTCAAAGAAGGACAACATCAATGCTATCTAAGAAAGAATGATGAACACTGGCTATGGCACAGAAGATTGGGGCATCTTAGCTTCTCTCAGATAAGGAAAGCATGAAAATATCAGGACGTTCGTGATCTTCCTCACATCAGAATTCCAGACAATACAATATGAAAATCGTGTCAGTTTGGTAAGCAAACCAGAACTAATTTCCCTGAGAAGGAAGGATCAGCTAACAAGCCACTTGAACTTGTCCATACTGATATATGTGGTCCAACTAGGAAAAGGTCACCTCGAGGTGAAGAGTACTTCATATTGTTCATTGACGAATTTTCAAGGATGTGTTGGATAGGACTCATGAAGTATAAAGATGAAGCTTTCGAAAAATTCAAATCATTCAAAGCCTTGGTTGAAAACGAATCATATCGCAAAATCAAATGCCTCAGATCTGATCGAGGAGGATAATTTACCTCACATGAATTTTTTTATTTTTGTGAAGAACATGACATAAGAAGGGAATTTTCTACTGCAAGGACACCTCAACAAATTGGAGTAGTGGAAAGGATGAACATAACGGTTCAACAAATGGCTCGTGTTATGCTTGATGAGTCTGGAACTCCCGCAACCTTCTGGGGTGAAGCCGCATTTGCCGCTGTTACTATTCTCAACAAGACAAACGTCAAGGTAAACAACACTCAGACTCCTCATGAACTTTGGTATGGTAAGACTCCCACAGTAAAATACTTCAAAATTTTTGGAAGCAAATACTGCATTAAAAGGACTGATGAAAATCTTGGCAAGTTTGAACCTAGAGCAGATGAAGGCATTTTACTTGGCTACTCTCCCCACACTAAAGCTTACAAATGTTACAATAAAAGACTTGGTAAAATTATTGAAAGTATTGATGTAGTGGTTGATGAAGAAGGAAACACTCCTAGGCAGGTAAGATCTGAAGTCTTCGAAGATGATGAGGACTATCCTTCAACATCAAATTAGATTCATGACGAAGAAGAAACCCATGAGGCACCTGAACAACAAATAAGAATACAAGAAAAGACTCCATCCAGATACGTTTAGAAGAATCATCCAGAATCTCAAATTTTGGGGCAGAAAGAGGCAGGTGTACAAACAAGGAGAACCATTTCAGAAGCTTCAAGCTATCTAGCATTGCTCTCCTCCACTGAACCAAAAAATGTAAAAGAGGCATGCAAAGATGAATGTGGGGTCAAGGCCATGGAGGAAGAACTGGAACAGATTGAAAGGAATAACACCTGGGAGTTAGTTCCTAGGCCAAAAGATAAAAATCTCATAGGGACAAAATGGATTTTCAAAAATAAGCTGAATGAGAATGGAGATGTGGTTAGAAACAAGGCAATACTTGTTTGTAAAGGGTATGCGCAATAGGAAGGCATAGACTTTGAAGAAACTTTCGCACCAGTTGCTAGACTTGAGGCTATAAGAATGTCCCTTGCTCTCTCTAGCTTTCAGAAGTTCAAAGTATTTCAGATGGATGTAAAATCTGCCTTTCTAAAGGGAGACTTGAATGAAGAAGTGTACATTGAGCAACCAGATGGGTTTATCCTTGGAAATGATCCAAATCTTGTATGCAGACTCAAAAAGGCTCTCTATGGCCTTAAACGAGCTCCAAGGGATTGGTATTTTCGGTTGGATGAGTACCTTCATCAACAAGGTTTTGCAAAAGGATCAACAGATAACAATCTATATATAAAAATTGACAATGATAAATTACTAATACTTGTTGTATATGTTGATGATATCATCTTTGGTAGCAATGAAGAAGACATGAGTCAAAATTTTTCCTTAGTAATGCAGAAAGAGTTTGAAATGTCTATGCTTGGTGAGCTCACATATTTTCTTGGTTTACAAGTCCAACAAAACAAATATGGCATCTTTCTATCACAAACCAAGTATCTCAAGCAGATCTTGAAGAAATATGGGATGGAGGATTCGAAATCAATATGTACCCCTATGGTGATAGGATGCAGCCTCAACGCAAATGATGAATCGACAACAATACATCAACCAACCTATAGATCCATGATTGGTAGTCTACTCTATCTAACCGGTACCTGACTAGACATTATGCATGCAGTGGGAATAGTTGGAAGGTTTCAGGAAAATCCAAAGGAAACACATCTTCAGGTAGTTAAGAGAATTTTCAAGTATCTTCAAGGAACTCAAAACTATGGCTTATGGTATCCTAGAGATACAGATCTCACACTTCATGCTTATACAGATGCAGATTGGGCTGGAATCGTGGATGACAGAAAAAGCACTAGTGGTGGTGCATTCTTCATTGGTCCTAGATTAGTATCTTGGTTCAGCAAGAAACAAAGCTCTATTTCTTTATCTACAACTGAAGCAGAATATGTAGCTGCTGCATCTTGCTGCACATAATCCTTTGGATGATGAAAACATTGCAAGATCTTCAAATCACTTGTACTCCACCTATCTCCATTTTTTGTGATAATACAAGTGCTATCAGTATCTCAAAGAATCCTGTCATGCATTCAAAGACTAAGAACATACCGATCAAGTATCATTTTCTTTGGGAACAAGTGCTGGAACAAAAGGTCAAATTGGAGTATGTTCCCTCTAAGGAACAAGTTGCTGATATTCTCACCAAACCACTTCCTAGGGAAACTTTTGAATACCTTAAGCAGAAGCTGGGAGTAGTTGATGCGTCATCTTGCTGTTGAAACCTGTCTGTTTCAGAGAAAAGTGGTTTTACGCGAGTTGCATGAGGAGGATCCGCGTACATACGCAGGTTTATACAGATACAGTTGCGTATATGTTGGTTTGAAGGAAATCAGTGGGGACAGACTCTGGTTGAAGATAGTCTAATATGGGTCTGACAGAGACTATCTGGCACAGGTTCAGGGGGAGCAGATATACTTCTAATAATGCATTGTTGGCATTACATTAGAAACTCTTGGTTCGTGTACACAAGCTGTTTTGGTTTCAGGTGGATTAGGTGCAGAAGGAGAACATGGTTGCTGATCTAAAAAGTGATGCTGCTGATATTTGTTATTGGTGACTTTCATAGTCTTGCTCTAAATTTTTCGTCTCTATGTCATGTATATCTTTTATTGTCAAGGTCATGTAACGGCCTATTTTTGGTTTCCCCACTATGCCTGGGATGAATGATGTAATATACTTGGTTGTCATATGTAAACTTCTGATGTATCCCCACTTGGATGGGTGATGGATGTTTGTATAGAGTCTTTTGGTGATAGGAAGGTCTTTTATGATGTATAAGTCATGGTTCTTCTTGAAGAACATCTTTTTTTCAGATCTTGCCTATAGTCAGGGGGAGCATGGTCAGCACAGCAGAGCAGAGATTTCAGCATGTACTCAGGGGGAGCATAACCCTTTGCCCTTGATGACAAAGGGGGAGAATGACTTTGAGGATCTTGGTGTTGCCATCAAGTCCAAAGGGGGAGATTGTTGGCATTATGACACAGGTTTGGTGCTATGGCATGGGTGTTGTCCTTGATGGCAACTCACTCTGGTAACAGATCTCAGTTTAGGCTCTCAGAATGAAGGAAAAATATATATACGCAGGTTAATCGTGATCAAGCCGCGTATATATGCGGGTTAGATGTTCCAAAAACGCGTATGCGTATACATGCACTTTCACGCAAGGGAAAAGCACGTACATGTGGGAGATCTCATGTTTAGTCCGTGGTATTTAGTCCTTGGTATTTTGGTTTTGGACCATGGTATCTCATCCGAAGTGTTTATCCCAAGTATTGGGTCCATGGTATTGATTTGTTATTGTTTTGGATCGTGGTATTGTGAAAGGCCTAAGACTATAAAAGAGGAAGGAGATCATTAGGCAAGGATTATCTGAATGAATTGAATATCTGATAAAGTGCTAGATCTAGAATACTAGTGATCGGGGTTATGATGCAGAGCTGGATCTGAACAAAGGAGGAACCTAAGCGCAAAGAAAAGGATAAGTTCTATTGATGGGTCAAAAACTTAAGGCTTGAGTAATATTATCTTTGTATGATTTTGATCTGTTATATGTGGCGGTCGCTTGATCTATAAATCTGATAACCTGGGGTAACTAATGTCTGAATATTTAAAGGAGTAAATTATCTTTATAGATCTGTACGCAGGTTCAGTGAAGCGAAGGTGCGTATACACGCTTTTTCTATAAGTCAAAAGTGCGTATACGCAGGTTGGTCTTAACACAGAAGCATATGCACGCCGGTTTCTGAATATTGAAGTAGTGTACATCACTTAAATTATGTTCTAGCTGCTTATGTTGTTTTTTGCAGTGATCTGGGTTCAGAATTGGTGTATGGTTACTATTACTGTGTTCTGGATACAGCTGTCAGAGAAGTGTCTATTTGATTCAGTTTTAATTGGTGAAAAGAAGATTGTTTGATGCAGAAATTCTTGATGTTTGATTGATGTTCATAGATCCAGTCTGAAAATTTATGAAACGTGGTCCCTAGAAGAAAAGAGAAGGTTGTAGCCTTTTGTAGGTCAGCACCTACGTACTAGTATTTTCAGCTAGTACAAGAGCTAAGGGGGTTGTAGCTCTCTTCCAGGAGAAGCAGGAGAACGAGAGAGGTTTGTAGCTCTCTGCAGGTTGCAACCTGCGTACTAGTAAAGGACTGCACCAGTATAGAATCACTGTAAAAAGAAGTTTCTAATTGAAATAGAGACATATTGCAGCAGGTGATTTTCACCCACATTGGGTTTCCACCTTATATCTTGTGTTCTTGTGTGTGACTGTCTGCATTTACCTATTCCTGGTATGGTTCTGACACACAGATTTAAAGTCAACATCTGAAGAATAATTAATTTACAAGTTTGTAAAGTATACGCGGTTTTCCTTTACTAAAGTTGCGTATATACGCTAGTTTATCTAACTAAAGTAGGGTATACAAATCTGTGAAAGAATTGAAAAGAATTGCTTTCGTATACTGATTCACCACCCCCCCCCCCCCCCCCCCCCCCTCAGTATTATTTCCAACATCAAGACCCTCTGTTGTTCATAAGACAAGGTATGGATGCATTTTTTTAAACCCACTCCACCAAGATTTTCCAGGAAACCCATCTTTGAAAAGGTTTGGCCTCCCCTGATAGATTTGAGCTACTATGGATTTGAGTTGTATCAACTCTAACCCACGTCCCATTTGGGCCATCTCCTTACACCACACAACCACCTCAACCTCCTCCTCTTTAGTAATAACAGTAACATGCCCTCTATGCTTTGTATAAGTGAGCCCATTAATCTAATAATTTATGCTTGAGGTTGCAATTCCATGTTTTTTGTAGATGTACATACTGAATACCCCTTGAAATTTATGTCATCAATTGCACCTAGAATGTCTTCCTTTGTCCACCATCTTTCGACACTGATCTTCTTCGTTGAGCTTGCATCTTTTATTGTGGTTGAGGGTGGCTATGTTGAATATGGATGGACAGTAGGATCTGCCACCACATGGGAATTCTCAGCATCATTGCATGGAGCATTGGCAACATTGAAATCATCGACAATTTCCTCTTCTGATAAAGTGCATCGCAATTGGGAACCCTTGGTCCCTCACCTCCTCCTGTTCCTTATACGATCTGCAATTGAAACTCGTGGCATGTCCGCAACTACATGAATATTGTTAAAATTAATTTTTGTCAATGGAAGTTGTTTCAACAATAGAATCCCAGCCTTATTTGAATAAGAAATTTAAATATGAAAATGTAATCAATAATTGCAACCTGCATATAGAAACCCGGTCTTATTTATTTCCTGAAATTTAAATATGAATATGTCAATCAATAATTGCAACCTCCATATATTTCAATAAGAAATTTATGTGTTTTCATTGACTTGAATCTCCATCCACATATATTAGGACTTAATTTGATATAAATATCAAGCCTATGCGTTTGATATAAATATTAGGCCTAAATTTAGCTTGAACATAATCATGTATCTTGAGTAGGGCTTCAAATCCATAATATCCTGATCAACCTCAGAAAAGAAGGGAAGGGTACTGAAAAATGTCTCCTTACAAATGATAGGAATAGGTGTTGGTTAATTGAAATAAGTTTTAAATTTATTTGTTATTAAGGTCACTGAAAAAGGTGACTAAAAGTTGCAATATTTGACAGTATCTTAAAACACTCCAGTTCTCTACATTGTCAGCTACAACTGCTTCCAATTCTGCAATTGTGCCACAATTTTAGCTACTAAAATGTTGAATCTCTCTTTGGATAGATTATAATAGTAATCTCCTTTGATTTGATTCAGTATGATTAGTCTTTTGATAGATTGTAATGGAAATATCCTTTGATTTGATTCAGAATGATTAGTCTTCTGATAGATTGTAATGGAAATATCCTTTGATTTGATTAATAATGATTAGTCTTTTGATAGATTGTAATGGAAATCTCCTTTGATTTGATTTAGCATGATTATTCTTCTAAGATGTAGATGTTTTAGAGGGGATTACCCATAAAAATTTCCATCATGCCTCTAAAATGATAACTAAATCCTTGACATCTTGTAATGGAAGAGCCTTCTGTTGCACATACAAAACTATATTCCTTAGCAGTTGTGAAGATGTCTCCCCCATTGTAACTACCTTGTGTTCATTTTCCATTTGTGTCTCAACTAACTGAATACTAACATACTACAGTTTCCTTTTAATATAGACCAGAAACTTCCAAGCGATTTTGAAACAAATTTATTCATTTTTTCTTAGAGACATGACATGACCAAACATCCACGTTATTGCATACAAATTGCCACATTGTTGTCATTAAGGAATGATCAGGCTTATGTGTTATGACTCAGATGCTTTGGTATTTTTCTATGTTGTATTTGTTGGGAATGATTAATTTTTTGTCTCTGTTGACTCAAATTCTATGGTTTTTTGTCTGCAATTTCACACACAGAAGCCAAATTTTGTCTAAATTTTCTAATTTATGGTATTGTCTAGTTTATGGTTGTTATGCCACAGCCTTAAAATTCCTGAAAATAAAAAAAACACAAGAAAATTAAAATAAAAACTCTAAACATAGTTATATATATATTATATATATATATATATTATATATATATATATCATTTATATATAAAAGAGAGTGAAACAGCCTAAAAACATTACCTATAAACCCTAAAACCCTAACAGGAGGAAAAATGAAAAAATGAGCATGTAGAGGTGCTTCTTGGGCTCGATAAGATGTTGTAACAATCATTGATATGAAACCATAGTTGCTTGATGCACTGTAAAACAATAAACCTTGGCAATATGTCAATGATATGATAACATAAATATCCTTATCTCAGATTATGGCTTGTAGTCATTGTGGGAGAGAAAAATGCATGGAGTGGAGAGAATGAGTGAATTTGGCATCTTTGGTGGGTCACAAAGACAAAATTGCAAGTTTGACTCTGTTGATGAAAAACACCTTTCAAAAATGATCTAATCCATACTCACAATTCAACAAGTATGGAACACAAGACCTATTTCATTGTCTTATACAATAGACTTTTGCATTATGGCAAGACTGGAATTCAACATTATTTTGACAAAAATATCAGGCCTATGTGTTTGATAGAAATATTAGGCCTATGTATTTTGACTCATATGCTCTGGTATATTTGTCTTTGTCGTCTTTATTGGGCATGATTACTTTTTTTCCTCTGTTGACTCAAATACTATGGTTTTTTGTCTGCAATTTCACACACAGAAGTCGAATTTTACACACATAAGCTAAATTAAATGTTGGGCATGATTAATTAGTTCTCTGTTGACTCAGATGCTATGGTTTTTTGTTTGCCATTTGACACATAAAAGCTAAATTTCACACACACTTTTTTCATATGGTAAATTAATGTAAGATTTCAAGGATTAAAAATAACAAAAAAAATAAAGGAAAAAAATTGAAGTTTATACTGTAAAGTAATGGAAGATTTTAAAAAATAGAAAGAAAATACTTGAATTATTCAATTGTGATTACAATCTGCACAATATTTGATGGAGTGAATCCAGTTGTAGATGAGTAGAATGAAAGTTTATGAAGCAATTGTGAGGTGGTTTTATAGATATTTGTTGTTGAATTTGATTGGAAGGGAGGATTGATATGGATTGATTTTTTTCAAATTCAAATGTGTATTGTGGATTGATTTGGATGTCATACAATGGATGATAAACTCTTATGGTTGATCCTTGTGCTTTCCTTTGTGTTTTCTTATGTTTAATTCCTAAATATTGTGTGTTGGTGTCATTTATTTCTTTGAGCAGGTTGCATTGATGAACATATATTTAGTTATGGTTGACACATATAATCTCTATTCTTTTGTAGGTAGCAATGAACTTTGTTCATAACTGCTCCAATTTATATTTATTGGGGTTGGTATGATGTGATATGTGTCCTGTTGGATAGTATGAGATCGAAGTTTTTCTTGTTAATTTTGTCTTGTTTTCTAAACCATATGTGGAGGTACTTGGGACAAAATGTCTTATCAAATTGTGATATTAAAGGTTAGTGTTAGACAGTTATAAGCCCAATCAATATATGGGCCCATTTTGGACATATTTGAATAACTTATATAGCTTAATATTATCTATGTATATTTTAATTATGAATGTTTTTTTGTCATGTTTTGATGGTTGTGTGGGACCAATACTATAACAACTATTGATTCCTTCACAACAATAGAAGCCTCTCCCCTAAGAACGCTGGAAGGTTCACACCATGATATATGAACACATCACCTTCTCTTCAGATGCTTCTGATAAAACCATAGAGTCGAGCCTCTGGTACTTCACCTTTTCTAAGCCACGACGTCTTGGATGGTCTCAGTGGCCAAATTTTCACAACTTAGAAGAATAACAAGGAGCAATGTCAAAATAAACATTAATATATCCGATGTTAGAAACCAAACCGTCCAGTAATTCCAACATAAGCCCTGGTGATCGATCCCGTTCTTTATGATTGTGATACATGTTTCATAAGAGATGTGAATGAGTTGAACTATGGCAATGATAGCCACTGATAAAATGTGTCTCCAAAGGATTTTTCAGCACGACCGAGTGACGTTAGGAAACAAGATCCCGATGAAGATGCATGTGACGACACTTTCGCCTAGAACCAACAGTTGCTTATTATGAATTATTTCGAATAGGAGGTTCATGACTTTGGTTTAGCCCCTCTGTGTTTGAAATTATCATGATGGGGAAGTAGAGAAATCCCAAAAACTGAAGACTAAGAGCTCCCATGACGAGAGAATCCCCCGGATCCAAAGGGTATTTTTAGTCTTTGACAACCATATGTCTAGACCGAGCAATAGCAATAGACTTGTCGATCCAAAGAACATGATCGATAGACTCACTGAATCGTTGATACGAGGGAGGTATGCCAAAGGTATGTTAGTTTCAGAAGGGGAAGCGACCATGATTTCTGCCAATAGATTCAGCAATGCCCTTTTATACCAAACTCCAGGCCATTGTGTACAACAAGTGAAGTCGGCAATGCGTACAACTGAAGATTGATAAGAAACTTGAGTTGGTTCCAGGTTTTTCAAATATGAGATGAATGTTGGATTATAGTGAAACAATTAGGGAAATTTATAATGCACTAATATCATGAAGAAAGTTTTTTGTGTTTCAAATATCTCTTGCCTTATTAATTTCTGGTAATATACCTCGTGAATTCAGTGGGTTTCTTTTGACTACTCATTATTTTTTAATGAATCTTCTTGTTATTATTTCCCACTTATGATCTCTTTCAAGATTTGTTGATTATCTCGACACATGAAGCGGGAAATACTTTGTGCGCAAGAAACCACCGGTTCCATTGGCTCTGTCTAGAAGTGATTGACATTTCATTGGAATGCCTTGACAGGTCACCATAGTCTTCATACCTCCACACTTCTACAAATCAGATTATGTGGGTGACCTACTTATATTCTCAAAATAATTTTTGTCAATAAGATTTCTATCGCAGACTGTGGTATATGTTGGAAGAGATGAGCCGAGTTGGTACACAGAGAAAAGCTTTAACATGACAATTCCACTCCTAAGGGTTTATTTAAGCCATTAAGTTTTTTAACATATAAAATTGTGTAATCATATTAGGAAGAATCTCGCTTCCTCCCTATATATTTCCCTCTCCCCTAATTTTCGAACCCATAATTTTTTTTTGCGTTTTGCGCAGCGCTGCAGAGTATTTGTGTGTCTGCTTTGAAACCCAACAGTCTTCAGATCGAAACAAAGAACATGCATGTCAAATTAGGGAATCCATGTCATGTCATTATTGTACTCAGTTTGACCATATGACGGAGGATTGCTCTATATTGTTGGCTAAGGATCGCAAAAAGGGGGCCCAGCCTCCGCAGCTGACTCAGAACCTACATATGATGAGGGTTGAGCCTTGCGAGGAAGATCGGAAGGTAAACATTATGCTGTGAAGTGGAATGACCACTGGTGAGGATAAGGGGAAGAAACCTGCAGAAGGTGAGTGGGTCCGCAAAGCACCAAAAAAGGAGACCAGTTTTGATCTGGAATGCACAAAAGAAACATTTATGGAGGCAAATAAAAGCTTCGTTGAGGCCTCTACCTCAGGAAGTAAGGAGAAACTGGTTGAAGAAATGGACCCATCCATGATTACCAAGTTCTTGGAGACCTGCATGAAATTGCTCCGCAATAGTAAGGCTATGAAGGGACTGCAGGAACTGATCAATTGGTGTGCTGGCAAGGAAAATGCTACTGAAAAACCATGCATAGTCAGAAAGCTTGGTAAGAATAAGGCAAGGACTAGACATGAGATGAGACTCACCGCGCAGATAGGAGAATACGAAATGGACCAAGTTATCTTGGACCTAGGGTTCGACGCGAATGTCTTGCCGAAACAAACATGGGAAAGAATGGGGAGACCTACGCTACAGTGGTCTCTGATTCAGTTAAGGATGGAAAATCAACAAAAAATCATCCTAGTGGGGAGGTTGCAGGGGGTAACAGTTGACATCGAACGCATGAGCGCACTAGCAATTTTGAAGTAATAGACATTGTGGATAATAGCAATCCCTACCCTGTGCTCCTTGGGATCGATTGGGACACTGACATGAATGGGGTAATCAACCTGGAGAAGCGAAAGATGATATTTGAGAAGAAATCGCTCCACATAGTGGTGCCACTAGATCCTCCAAAAGGACCATGCTATATAGAACCGGCCTGCAATTATGAAAGTGATGATGATTTAGACCAGATTTACAAGATAATGGTGCGAGATCAGGATTGGGTGAATCTGACAACAGACAGATGTATTGCATGGGACCGAAAAATCTCATGCACATTAGATTCAAACGAAGAACTGGAGCACTATCATAATTGACTACATGAAGTATCTACGTTGCGATGTAATATGATGACCAAGTCTTTGCACTGCATATCATCAGAGGTAAGAAATCTACCTCACTATGATGGGTTAACTGATGTTGATCACTTTTTGTATGCATTTGAAAGGGAAGTGCCTGAGAAGCATCGCTTCCAAGCATTGGATTGGGCACTACACGCTACGCCTGTAAGATGGTGGGGTACACACAAAGATAGTTTTAAGGATTGGCACGAATATAGAAGGATGATGAGGATACACTTTGGCCACTCGAAGGTACGACTAATAGAAAAGTATGATGGGAGAAATGATCCGCACGATCATTTGGCCAAATGGACTAAAGTATATGGAGTGAAGCCTCAGCCAAAGTGGGTCCATCTGTTTTGTCATACCTTGGATGTTATACCAATGAATTGGTACTTGGAGATATAACTCCATCATGGCACTAAAGAATGAGATGTTTTGCGCCAAGGATTTATGATGATGTTCAGTTTTGAGGATGGATTTGAATCTATTGATGAAGCATTGTAGGAGGTTAAGATAGCCATCTTTAGGATACCGCAGGATCCATTAGACCTGATTCAACCTGATTGGACTACCTAGCTGAGCCACGTGCTAGAGTGTTACAATGTAATAGCAGAAGAAGAAGATGAAGACCCGAGAAAGATTAATATTCCAGAGACTGAAGGACACTGCGAAGTTGAAGGACCACAACGAGAGAACCCAGAAATACTTGAGCCGCTCAAGACCAGGCAGGTGAACATTGGCACAGAGGCATAGCCGAAGTTTGTAAAGATTGGGAACTACTTGGATGATGCGACAATAGATAAGGCCGACGAACTACTCCGTGAATATCAGGATCTGTTACCCACAAAGTTTTCCGATCTGAAAGAATAATAGGAGACCTGGATGTCATGAAGATCATCCTCAAACTAGACGCGAAACCTGTGAAACAAAGACCTTACTGCCTCAAACCGAAGTATAAGGAAAGGGTCTGCATTGAGTTAGACAAGATGCTTGCGACAGGTATTATTGAACCAGTGGAAGAACCTAATTGGGTAAGCCCAATAGTGGTTCAGGAAAAGAAGCAAAAGGAAGAAATAAGGATATGCGTAGATCTCAGGAAGTTGAATGATTCCTGCGTACATGATCCCTTCCCAACCTTGTTCACCGATGAGGTCCTAGATAATGTAGGCAGCTAGGAAGCATATTCGTTCATTGATGGGTTCTCTAGGCACCATCAAATCAAGATCACTCTAGAGGATAGAAGTAAGACGACCTTCGCAATTGAATTGGGATGCTTCCAGTATATGGTGATGCCTTTTGGGTTGAAGAACGCATCAAAGATCTTTTCACACTTAGTCATCATGACGTTCAAGGATTTCATTCATAAATCTATGGAAGTATACTTTGACGATTTGACAGTGTTCGGACTGGTGAAGCGCCATGTGGCAAGTTTGAGCTTGATGCTAGATACATGCCGGAGGTACCAGATTGCGCTCAATCTGAAGAAATGTTTTTTTTGTGTCCCTTTTGGGATCTTCTTGGGTCATGTGGTATGCAAACAAGGCTTGATGGTAGACCCTGCAAAGATCACAGTCATAATCAATTTAGAGGTGCTAAGGAGTGTGAAACAGTTGTGTGCAACGTTAGGGTATACAGGATACTATAGGATATTCATCAAGAGCTATTCCCAGATCACTGCGTCGATGGAAAAACTGTTAAAGAAGGATGTTATGTTCTGTTGGAATGAAGAATGCCAGAAGAGCTTGGATGTGCTGAAGGAGAAAATGGTCACCGTGTCGATCCTAGTCTTCCCGGATTGGAAGAAGGAATTTCATATACATGTGGATGTGTCATGTATTGCTCTGGGAGCAGTACAGATACAGGCCAGTGAAGGGGACTTGGATCATCCTATAGAGTTCGCAAGTAGGAAGCTTTCCAAAGAAGAGAAAATTTATTCTTCAACAGAGCGCAAAGGATTAGCTATGGTGTACGAGCTCCAGAAGTTCAGGCACTATTTGTTGGGCGGACACTTTAAGATGTATACGGACCATTCCATGTTGAAATACCTGGTCAAAAAGCCTGTGTTGGGGGAAAAGATATGCAGGTGGCTGTTGTAGTTCCAGGAACATGATTTTGAAGTTATTTTGAAACCAAGACGCTTGAATGCTGGACCGATCATCTATTGCGCATTGAAACAGGGGAGGAGCCTACTAATTTGGAGGAGGGGCTACCTGACATGCATATCTTTGTAGTGCATGTCGCGGATAGTCACTTTGAAGATATTATCCACTTCCTGATGATAGGAATGGCTCCGGAAGGTTATACAAGTCAGTAAAAGAAGGAACTAGTAGTGTGCACGATAGATTTTTCTGTCATTGCAGGTAACTTGTACAAAATGGGATTAGATGAATTATTGCGACGTTATGTGCCAGAGTTTGAATGAAGTAGCATCCTCACTGAGGCTCATGATGGAGCCACGGGAGATCATTCTGGAGGTAAAGCAACAACACAGAAGATTCTACGCGCTAGGTTGTGGTGGCCAACCTTGCATAAGGATTCAAAAGCATATTGTAGGGCATGCGATGCATGCCAAAGGACTAGTAGACTCTCGCACAGGGATGAGCTGTCGTTAAATCCACAGATATAATTACAACCCTTCGAGAAGTGGGCGATTGACTTTGTAGGACCCATTCAACCTCCAGGAAAGAAGACGGGAGCACGATACATCATCACCGCGACTGAGTACTTAACCAGATGGGCGGAAGCGCAGCCTGTGAAGGACTGTACAAGTGCAGCAACAAACAAATTCATCTTTGAGTATGTGCTGACAAGGTTCAGATGTCCAAAAATTCTAATGAGAAATCGCGGTACACACTTTCTTAATGAGATGACCAGCGCGATGATAAAGGAACTTCAGGTTTACCATCAGAAGAGCGCGCCATATCACCCGCAGGATAATGGCATGGTAGAAGAGTTTAATAAGATACTAGAAAATACGCTAACAAAGGTTGCAATGGTCAAAGGAATGACTGGGAGGTGTGTGTACCCGCGGTGCTATGAGCTTATAGGACGAGTTGCAAGAAGCTGACTGGAAAAATGTCATTTAGAATGGTTATATGGCGTGGATGTTGTGATGTCGATGGAGTACATTGTACCTAGTATGTGCATAGCAAAACTAACAGGAATGGCAAATCGCAGAGCCCTGGAAGAGAGGCTTGCACAGCTAACGGAACTTGAGGAGGATAGATTTCTAGTTGGTTTTCATCAACAAGTTCAAAAGGAGTGCGAAAAGGCATGGCATGATCGACACATCAAACTGCACACCTTCAAGGTAAATGATCTGGTTTTGTTATAGGACAGCAAGTTTGATAAATTTTTAGGGAAATTTATGATAAATTAGCTGGGGCCCTATGTCATTAAGGAGATTACCGATGGTGGAGCAGTTTAGTTGGTAAAATTGAATGGAGATCCATTCCTAGGATAGGTGAATGACAGCCGATTGAAGCCATACATCGATGATATGGCTAGATGACTACATGATGACAACACCGTATTAGCGCTCTAGGCAGCTGAAAGGAGGTGTGGGACTATAAAATACACTATACAAGTTAGGGAGCTGCACGATTGGGGAACTGCGTGGAATGAAGAAATGTCACAGTGTTAGCAGAAATGCGCAGGCAGCTACGCTATCCAAGAAGGGACTGCACAGGGAAACCGGAAAGTGACCGTTATGGTCACTATTCATGACTTGACAGTGGGAAAATGGCCAAATGGAGTGGGGGGGGGAGCGAAATTTAAGGGAAATATCTGTGAAAATCTATCACCAATCCAACATTTATGAATGAATTTTGGGGGGAACGGTTGGATTTGAATTTGAAAATGCCTATAAATTACAGGTGGCTGCCCAGCGAAAAACACTTGGCATTTTGATAATTGAGGTATTAAGCTCTCAGATGCGTATGAACCCTGAGATCTTTGAAGCTCTGATAGCGAGTTCAGTGTTTGAGAAATTGGCAATGGAGATGCAGGCGTTGTTATGTAGCATTATGTCGACGCCCACAAAAACCGTGAGTGCAGGAGATGCAATGGCAGCTGAAGGAACTGCCCCAGAGGTAGTAATGGAAGCTGAGGGAGTTGCCCCAAAGGTTGAAAGCGTCGAAGTACTAACAGAAGTGCCTGAATCAATGAGGACAAGGCCAAGGCAGAGCGCATCGCCGCCAAGTAGACGAGAGGACAGGCGGAAGAAGAGGAGCGTGGCTCTGACAGGAGTCAAAATTCGCCTTCCCCAGAGACAGACGATGAGTACTAGCAGTTGGAATAGGAAGGGGTGGACCCAAAGACTACTCCATTTCACATTAAGTGCAATAGAGATAAAGAGAAGGTAGGGCCACGAAAGAAGTCTAAGGGCAGCAAGACTTCCCTCGATCCAATCACCTTAACAAAAGGTGATTTGAATGATATCAGTGATACGATAAGGGATGCCACCGTCGAATTGCTGCAACAATTCGAGCTACAGCAGAAGCAGGCCTTGGGTGTCATTCAAACAGGTCTATGCGAGCTACAGATCCAGGCATTGTAGGTACAGACCCGCGTGGGATGAAGCATCGTGATGTCAACTAGTTTGCACCCGGCACATCGAAAGTAGTAGGGATGGTGCGCACACTGAATACCCGAGCAATAGTGTTGTTGGAGGGAGCACTAACCACAAAGACCGAAGTTGACAGGGTCACTGTCAGCGCCCTCAAAGAAGTTGGGCTCAATTTGGCTACGCTGCAGTGAGGTACTTCACATTTTGCAGGATGGCGTGATCTTAGAACTTTGGGCCCGCGAACAACGCACGTTACAGGTAATCAGTGAGAATAAAGTCAAAAACGCTCAGATGACTATGCAAAGAGATTCCGCTATTGACCTCATCAAAGCCATCACAAACAAAAATGAGTGCACGACCATGGTAGTGGTTGCGGCATGCCGGTTTGTCTGAGAGTTGGAAATTTCTGATGATGAGCCAGTAGATGTGCAGATTCGGAAGCTCATTGCTAGCGTGCACGACGCAAGAACAGAGTTGGCGAAGGTTCAGTTTGACTTGAAACTCAAGATTGCAGAACTATAGTTGAAGGCCGAGCCTTCAACTCTGCCAGAAGTCATAGAACAACGTGAGGCAACTGTGAAAGACGCCGTGGTAGCAGTGGACAACGTAGTAAAGGATTACACTGCACTCTTCGAGCAGTCACTCGAAGTAGTCACTAGCCTGCAAGAGGACCCCAATGTACAGAGGCTGGAAATGGAGGCGCGGGAGCTGCTGCAGTGATATGACAAAGTTAAAGTGATGACGTACACCGTCGCCATCACACAAAGGTCAACAAAGTTGCAGGAGGCAAAGGCGCTGAAAGAGCAGGTGGATGTAGCCCAGCACATGGAAGTAGTGCTGAAGGCTTGCTTGAAGCCTTGACTGGACGAGGCATACTTGATCATAGCCACTATTGAAGGAAAGCCGGCTAGTCTATAACTGACTCAGCAGAAGATACAGTCAGATAGTGCAGGGCCAGCAACAGAGCAGCTAGTCGAGGAGATGAAGTAGGTGGCAACACAGTGCACTGCCGAAGTTGCAGTATTCCAAGTGGAGCTAGGAGGTCTTCGCGACAAGATCTTCGTGCCAACTAAGTGACTCAAGGGCGAGTCACCATTTTTGTGTTGGGGGCCTGTTGGGAACGAGTCTCCTGAGGTCAATTTTGTGGTTAAAAGCCCAAGTTTTGGGGAAGAAAGCACAAATTTTGTATAAGAGAATGTAAAGTCTCTGCATTTTATGTTCACGAAGCGTGAAGATATCAAGAGTCAAAAAGGGTTTCTGCTCTTAGTTTAGATAGGTTGTGTTGGCTTGATGGGATCCGCCCATGGTCCACTGGCCATGGGATTGTATAAAAAGAAGTGTTAGAAGAGTTTTTAGTAGGCATTATAAAGAACTAATAAATATAGTCAAGATATGAAAATCCTACAAATTCACATTAGGTGGTAAATGAGGTTAGAACCAAGGCAATTAAATCAAGAATAAGACTCGGGGGTAAAGGGAGAATAGGGAGAAATTAAAATATTGTACCTTGAGAACTCTACCCTTCCCATGCTGAAAAATATTAGGTAGATAATGCACATAAGTAATTTAATTAGCTAAAAGGGAGAGGAAGCGAAGAAAATGACCAAACTATTCTACATCAAGATCCGCATGAAATAAAACAAAACGTATATTTTATTTTATTTTATTTTATTTTATTTTTATCTCGATTCATAATCCTACTTAGTATTTACATAATTTGTTAAGAAAACATGATGATCCACAACCATATTCCTTAAGTTGGATAAAACAAAATGTAAAATTAAGAATAAACTAACCATGCAAATCCAAGTTTTCCATATTTTCTTCTTTATTGAATTCCTACATACATACGAAAGTATCTAGTCATTTTAGTAAAGAAACCAACCACTAAAAGTAAAATTTGTAACTACTTATTTGCAACTAAGTAACTAAGTACTTATTTGTAATAAATAAATCGATTGGTTATATTTTAAATTAACTAAAAATGCCACATCACAAATTTGTCGTTTCAACATTGAGAAAGTCAATAATGCAGCGATTTGGCATCTTACACACACATCTATCGTGTCAATGGAATTAAAAATAAATGAGAAGAGGACAAAATTTCATGAAAGACAGTTTCAAATGCAAAGGTAAGGAAATATGAAACATTGAAAATAATAGTGTTTAAATAGTGTTGTATGTTGTAGCTCAATAAATTATTAGTTTTAATATTTGATATTATTAGAAATAATAAATAAAATAATATTGTGATGCTAGGTAAGTATTTGAATATTTGAAGATAATAATGATCCAAACTTAAGGTTTAAGGTATAGAGGTTTAGTTTTAAAAAATACAAAAATTCAAAATTTGAAGGACTGAAATTTATTTTATATATCTAATTTAAAATGAAAATGAATATAATTTTAAAATTTATAAAAAAAATTAGATGTATTTATATTTTTTTGAGAAATTTTCTTATGAAAAGATTTGATTTTTCTTCGAATAGAATATCTGATAAATCTTAAAACAATAATATGATTATATACAAAGTCTTGACTCGATTCTTTCTTATGAGGCAATTAGAAATTTAATTAAAAATTGTGAGTGGTGTTTCATGCAATGTAAAGTTGGTTCAGTCAATTCATATATAGATATATATATATTTTGTGACAATGTAGGTTTTTTTATGCCGATAGGCACTTTATTGTGGGAATTTTGGTGGTGACATTATCGAGATTCGTCGTCCTCAACATCTGGCATGCGAATCTCAATAGTGTCCCCCATTACTTCTTCCCACAAGTCATGCAAGTACTACAACAGATAAATGATGTAATGAGGTTGGATGCAGGGGAGGGAGGCCAGTAGTTGTGTGGCCTCCCTACATGGACAAAAAATGACACTTGGCAAGCTGACTTGGATGTACGATGCCTCTCACCCACGTGCCTCCACATGTCCCCTTCATGGAGTGGACCCCACCTTTATGTTTTGGTGTTGTTTAGAGTTCTTGTTGCCTCGACTACTCGACCTTGTTTCACTCCCCGTTCATTTTTGTTCAGGCCCGAAACTTGCTCATTATCCTCTACCAGTAGTTATGTGTGAGGTGTTCGTTTATGGTGAGGTGAACATTTGTTTATCACCTGTTATGGCATATTGTTTGGTAGTTGCGTTGTGTTGTTCGGCTGATGCAGTGCATTATCTGGTCGCAGAGGTGTGGTGTCAGCACAGTAAAGGGTTTTAGCTCTTAGGTGGCATCGTGTTGCTATAGGGTTGTATGTCGCCATTTGTGGTTCGAAATTGGAGGGACCTTTGTTTGATTTCTCTCACTTGCTTGACCTTGTTTCACCTGGCACAGGACACCATGGTTGACTCACTGTAGCAGGAGTTTGGAGCTTGGTGTTGTCGTTCCCTGGTAGGATTCTTCACCCTGCCAGTCATACCTGCAACTGTGTTTGTCAACACATCTATTTGCTCGATATTCACACCATTCATCTTCTTTGTGTTAATCTCTGGCTTTTTGTGCCTTTTGTGGAGTATATGTGGCTTTTTTGGCTTAATTGGTGGCTTATGTGGCTTAGTATGAAAAACAATTGGTGTTTATGCACTGGTTGGGTTTTTTGGTTGCTTATTTGCCTTTTGTGAATGTATGGAGTATCTGTGGATTCAATTCATGGCTTTTATTGCTTAGTTTGAAAACCAAATTGGGATTTTTGCATTAGTTGGGTTTTTCGGTGGCTTGTTTTCCTTTTGCAAATGTTTGGAGTATTTGTAGCTTTAATTCATGTTTATGTGGCTTAGGTTGAAAAATAAATTGGGGTTTTTGCACTAGTTGGGTTTTTCAGTGGCTTGTTTGCCTTCTCTAAATGTATGGAGTATATGTGGCTTCAATTTGTGGCCTATGTGGCTTAATCGGTGGCTTTTGTGGCTTAGGTTGAAAAAAACGTTTGGGGTTTATGCACTGGTTGGGTTTTTGGGTGGCTTGAGTGCCTTTTATGTGTAGAAATTTCATGAATAATATGACACTTATTCATAGAGATTATCCCGATTATAAACTATTGCAGAATACATGCATAATACATAACCTCCTCTACGTTGATCATCAATTTACAGAAGTAGAAACAATAACATGCGCACATAGAAGCATCAATCACACATATCAACACAATATTTTCGCGGGGAAAGAATCTTGCTAAAAACCCCAACTCTCTATATATTATATTGATTGAGAACATGTAACAATCATAGTACAATACTCTTCACAAGTATCCAACACTATCTCCACCTATTACACACAATACAACTCAGATCTGATCCCCAAATCTCCTCCGCTGCTTGCCTTCCTCCACTGCACAGTACCTGCATGAGAATGAATGAATCCAAACTCATTCCAAGTTGTATTTAACCTTCGAAAATCACTCACACTGGAAATCACGTGAGCACAGGCTATAATACTGGGCACATACTGTGCAATTCTCATGGGCATACTCAATCCATTGATTGTGCAAGATCTCATGCACAACTGATAGTCACAACTCACCCTTTCACTTATCTCTAACACCTGTCTCCACTGAACTGTCCATGCACTGAGTTAACTGATGTATTCTTCAGTTGCATTATGTGTTAATAATTAGTGAATTAATTAATAGCTAATTCACACAACTCATCACTTAGTCTATTGGCCAGTTAGACTAAATACAACTATTTCAACTAAGTCAAACTGAACACAACTCCATTAACTGCTCATCTATCTCCACAGAACTCAACCACTTGAGTTCTAACTAAAGTCCTTCATGCAATAGTACAAGTGTTGTCCTTGATGGCAACTTGCTCAGAGACAGGTACAGGTGATGGCAACTAAATCAGAGGACAGATCTTAATACAGCAGGATAGAAAGAGAAAATATATACACACAGGTTCGCTATATACCAAGTCGCATGTACACGCAGGTTGGATTCAATAAAAGCGCGTGTATGTGGAAAACTTATCTTTAGTCCGTGGCGGTTATTCCTTGGAAGTTGTGCCTATGGTTTTGGACCATGGTGTCTCGACGAACGTGTTGATCCCTAGTTTCGAAGTTGATGGTATTGGTTTGTTATGGTTTTGGACCATGGTATTGAGCAAGGCCTAAGGCTATATAAGGAGAAGATCATTAGGCCAAGAGCATGTGCAAGAGTGAGCAAGTGATGAAGATCTGATAAAGTGTGAGATCCAGATGCTAGTTATGGGTTGGTGATGTCTTGCTTGATCTGAACCAAGGAGGCACTCATGTAAAGGATGATGAATGATGGATTGGGATCTCAAGGCTTGGAATGATTATCTTTATATGGGTTGAGTATGGATAGACTAGATCTATTGACGCATGTTTATGAATGTTATGATTTGGGTATGTTCTGATGTCTGAAGTAGCTGCAAAGTTATGAGGTTGAATTTGCAGATCTGTACGCGGGTTGTCCTTGGTAAAAGAGCGTATACACGCAGGTTGTGGTCATCCAAGTAGCGTATACATTATGAGATTTGGTGTTTCAGGTTGCTATTGATTCTAGTTGTTGTTGTAGAGTTGTGGGCTTTGGTTGTGTTCTGTGACAGGGTTTCAGTATTGGGTGATTCAGAGATTGATTGTATTGAAATGGTGATTGTTTTATGGATCCAGTATGAAAATGTATGAAACGTGGTCCCTGGATGATTGTAGGCTGGCACCTACGTACTGATAAACATATTGGCCAGTACAAGAGCGAAGGGGGTTGTAGCTCCCTTCCAGGAGCAGCTGGAAAACGAGAGAAGGTTGGAGCCTTCAGTAGGCCAGTGCCTACGTACTAGTAAATGGAATGGCTAGTACAAGAGCTAAGAAGGTTGTAGCCTTCTGCAGGTAGAAGCCTGCGTACTGGTAAAGGACTGTGCCAATACATTGTAAAAGAAGTTTCTTATTAATGGAAGATAGAAACAAATTGCAGCAGGTGGTTTTCACCCACATTGGGTTTCCACCTTATATCATGGTGTTCATGTGTGCTCTTTATGTGTGATGATCTGTTCTGTTTACTGCACATGATTACTGTTAATATGCTTAATAATGTTTTGATGCATTTACTGAAGATTAAGCAAACTGAATTATAAGATCTATGGGTATACGCTAGTTTCTTTAGACACAGTCGCGTGTATACGCTGGTTCACTTAATTGAAGTAGCGTATATGAATCTGAGTATGAGAAATGGAAAAAGTTTTACTGATTTGATAATACTGATTCACCCCCCCTCTCAGTATTATTTCCAACACTATTATGGCACATAAAAGAAGAGTATTGTAGTATTTTATGAAAAATATTCTTTAATCACGAGACTCGAAGCACTTCTTCGACTTTTGGTGGATATTGAACCACATCTCCGTGATTGATAGAATCTTTTGGAAGAATTCGGTATAAACATAACTTGGGTACTCTAAAGGTATCACAGTAAGGTCTATCTAAGGATGATGCACATAAAGAAGAAATATTGGCAATCAACCAATGAGTTGAATAATTATGGTAATAATTTTACGGAACTTGGACGGTATGATAAAATGATGGGAAAAGATAAGTGTGTACCTGACAAACAATTTTCCCTCTAATGGGAGAGCCACATTGTAAAGTTTTCCATAGGTGACTCACTATATGAATGAATTATGGACAACAAGACATATGGTCAGGTAATTTTATTATGTGGATAAGTGGATTACATATATCTTATTGAATTTATTTTTCAGGTATTACCCAAGTTGGGAAGAGTAATGTATGAAGTTTCATGATGACCAAGTAATGATAACTTGGAAGATATAGGAAGGAATGTTGCCCAACTTGAATAATGATACTATTTAATAAGAAAGTCTTTTGCCCAACTGGAGGAAGGGGTCAATTTATGATTAAGAAATCAACTGGTATCGAATGTGACGAACTCGATGAGATAAGAAAATAGTTCTTTGAAGTACTAATTGTTAAATAAGTCAACATTGATCAACAAATTCCCGTGCAAATCAATTAAGCATGATACAGAGTTAAATCATGATGGAAATAGTATTTGCAATAGCGATATTGGTATCAATGAACCAAACTGTAAATGGATGTAAAATCAAGGGATTTTAATTTTGAGATAAGATGATTTAAATAATGATGGTATCACTAG